>JAAAKG020184720.1:0-51501 GCA_010014905.2 Druon quercuslanigerum
ACTTTTGATCTATTTATTGTTTTGTTATACCCATAAATTTTGCGGTCAAACTCATGTTATAAAATTGATAGCTTTGATCGTTAATGGGATAATAATGCAACTGTTTTGTTGAGCATTAAACTATTTACCTGAAAATTTCTTTCTTTTACTTAAAAAATAAACTATTTATTTAGAACTTTATCTACCATATTAAAAATTCAATTATTTTGTTGAAAATTGTTTTTTTTTTATAGAAAATTTGACCGGCTGATTGAAAATTCATTTTTCTAATTCGAAAATTCAACTATTTTGTTAAGGATTGAAATATTTGTTTGCAAAAGCAACAGTATGGTTTTTATTCAATTTCTTTTGTTAAAAATTTAAATATGTTGTTAAATTCATCTTTTTTGGTTGAAGATTCAACTGTGTTATGAAAAATTCGTCTTGTTTGATAAAAAATTCATTTACTCTTTCTGGTTAAGGTTTAATCATTATTGTTTGAAAATCCAACCGAGATTTGGTTGAAGATTCATCTTTGCAGTTTGAAAATTTGTAATAATTAAAATTTTTAAGTATTTTACATAGATTATTGGAATTTAAATTTGGAGGCTATTAATTAAAAAGTATAGAATTTCGATTGCCTTAAAGTTCAATGAAAAGTTTGCTTAAAAATTGAAAATAAAAAATAAAAAATGAAGGATTATAAATGAAAATGTTGCTAATGCCCGCGCCGACTGGTTATAAAATTGGTTCTCTCTCGCTCGAGCATCAGAAGGACTCTGCCGAGCGCCAAACATACCATGCGCAAGCTGAAAAGCAAACCACCCTGAAAGTTTCATCATTGTCCCTGCACCTCGAATCAAATTTTTGGTCAGTTGTCAACCAGTGTCGTACTACTCAAGTACTCAAGTACTCAAGTACTCAAGAGTTAAATTTCTGTCAAATTAAATCCGGATTCCTTTTTTCTTCAGTTTTCAAAAGTCTCGAGGACAGGGTGCTTTTTTCAAGTGTTGATTTAAATGTGTGTTGTTCAAAAGGAAAAAGTGTACGGTAGAAAATTACCTTAATATTCTAAAGAAAATTTTTATCAATGTTTATTTAAAGTATTATTCTTTAGTTTGTAAGTTTTAAAAATTCCTATTTATTTATGGCAGGATTGTTCGTTTTTCGTATAGTATAAAAATAGTATAAAATTCAACCATTCGGTTGAACATCAACTTGTTTTTGTAAAAGTACATGATTTCTGGTTGAAAATTTGAAATTTTTGTTTTTGACTTAAAAACCTGTTTTGATGGAAAATACAATTGTTTGGTGCAAAATGTATCTATTTTCTTGAAAATTCGACTACTGAGTCACAAGTTGAAAAGTGCGTCGTTAAAAATTAATTTTCTTTTTCTAGAACATTCATAATTTTAGTTAAAAATTGATCTCTTCAGATGAGAATTAAATTATTTTGTTTAACATTTGTCTTCTTTTATAGAAAACTGTCATCTTGGTTGAGGATTAAATTATTTTCTTGAAAATTCATTTTTTTATTAATTCAAATGTTTTTAATTTAAAATATCAAATAATACATCTTTCTTTAGAATTCATCTTTTTTGTTTAAAATTTTATTTACTTGGCTAAAAATTAAAATAATTTGTTCAAAAATTATTTTTCTGGTTCAAGATTAATCGTTTTAGTCAAGAACTCGTCCCTTTGGATGAAAACTGAACTTTCTTTGTGATTACTTTCTTCGTTCGGAATTCATTTTTTTTTTTTTTGAAAATTAACTTTTTTGTTGAACATTTATATTTTCAAGCTTGATAATTCAACTTTTCGCAATCCTGAATTATATTTTTCTTCTTTGAAAATTCATCTCTTTTGGTAGAAATTGAATATTTTTTTTAATGCAAATTTTTGTAGAAAATTAATCTTCTTGGTTGAAAAATCAACAATTTTGGTTAAAAATGAACTTTGTTGAAATTTCGCCTTTTGGAATGATTGAATCTAATTTGTTAAAAAATTATTTTTTTGTTTACGATTCATTATTTAAATTAAAAATAATTTCTTTGGTTAAAAATTAGCCTCTTTTGATAGGTTTCAACTATTTTTAATTAAAAGTATTATATTTTTCGCTGAAAATTAATCCTCTTTGTTTAAAAATTAACTTGCCGAAAATAATTGTCTTGGTTTTGATAAATTAATTTGTTTGGATTTAATATCGAAATTATATTTGCTTGAAATATAAATTATTAAAATTTTCGTTGAGAATTCATATTTTTTTGTTGAAAATTCAACTGCTTGGCTAAAATTTGACCTACTTGGGGAAAATGAAATTTTTTTAACACTCATCATTTGATTGAAAAATCATCTCTTTGGTTGCTAATTGAAATATTTATTTAAAAATTTGGCCTAATAAGAAGAAAATCAATCTTTTTGATTGAGTATGAAATGATTTTTTGTTGAAAAAAAAATTGTTTCTATTTAAAGAGTTATAAACTGATGAATGCAGAAAAAGAAATAAAAACTAATTTGCCCGGAAAAAATATAAAATTTGGGGATAAAGGATTTTAAGAATGGGTCAGTTGTATAAAATGGACCAGTTTCGCATTCTGAATTACATCTTGGATGGAAGGGACAATTTTACCAGGTCAATTTCACACAATTATCCAGTCGTTGCGACCAGTTAAAGACAGTTTAGTCCTCGATTTCAAAGCAAGCTCACGTTCTACTCTTGCAGATTCAATTTTTGAATCAGATTTCCCTCCCTCTTCCAAAATTAATTTGAAAAAACCCCCTTTCCTGGAAGATGAAAAAGCAATAATTGTTAATGAAAAATAAAATTGTTGTTTTAGTGGCGTGGAGTGTGAAAACGAAGTGTACAGTCTTCGCCAATTGGAGGCGCGAAGCGTTGAGGTGAAAGAAAATCAGCTCTCGGAAAAATTCGATTCAGTTCTTCGCCCTCCACTTTTGGAGGCCGTGGATCTTTTGGACGAGCCGGTAATTTTGAAAAGTCCAATTCAAAAAATCCAAAGAGCTGCTCCATCACAAGTCACGGCTTCCCTCTTCCAATTCCTGGATAAGTCGAAAGAGGAGAAGGAAAATATCTTTGTGGAGCTGGTTCAAGAGGAAGAGCGGGAAGAGGAGGAAGAGAAGGAAGCTGCTTTTGCTCGTAAACGAGAATTGATACAGCGAAACAAGATTCACAAGCAAAATCAAAACCAAAACCTAAACCAGAACCAGAATAATTGTCACGTAATTCAGGACGAAAACGAGTATTCTTGTCGGGTAAATAGACATTTATTCAAATTTTCAATGCCTTCCAATTGGACATTTTTCATTAAAACTTGCAATTTTCGCCGAGTGTTGACCTATACAGATTTTCAATTTCACTAGAATACAAACAAGATTTTTTTTTATCGTATACAAATTTCCGACAAAAAACATACAAAACCTAAATTTGTTTAAAATTGTAATTTTAATATTTTAAGAGTTCTTGCAAAAAACGCTACACTACCCTATTATTGTTAATATTGTCCATATTTTTTTAATCCAATGGCTTTTTATTAACAACAGCATATATTTTTTTTATTTATTGATGTTTTTTGTTTAAAAAACGACAATTAAAATTGTTTTTCCGGGGAGAAACGTTGACACAACCTAAAATTGTTAAAATTTTGTAAATCTACTTTGGAATATAATCTTTAAAATAAAAATTACCCATTTCCGTCGACAAAAACACTAGCATAGTCCCTAATTGTTAAAATATTCTAAATAGTGTATAAATTATTATGATTTGTAAATATATTTGTAAAATACCAATTTTCAATGTAAAACGCCTGCGTAACTTAAAGTGGTTAAAAAATTACGAATCTCCTTTAAAATCGTTGAATTTAAGTATAGTTTAAAAATAATTATTTTAAATATAATATAACATAACATAAAATTGTTCAGAATTGTACATAGCTTTAAAATCTAATGGGTTTTGTTTAAAATAGCCGATTTATTATTTTTAAAAACTTGAATGTAACCATAAACTGTTCAAAATTGGAAATCTTGTTCGAGCAAAAACGATTATTTAAAAAAATACCAAATTCGGTTATAAAACGCCAACGTAACCTAAAATCGTTAATAAATAATGATTTTTGTTTAAAAATACAAATTTACGATAAAATTCACTAATATAAGATATGTAGTTGAAGAATTTTAAATATTCTTTAAAATATAATATAATTTTTTATGTCAAAAAAAATAATTTTCGAGTAAAATACCAAAACAACATAAAAAGTTATTCCAAATTGTAAATGATCTCATGAAAATTAATTATATCAGTTAAAAAGTTGTGAATCTTCATAGGAATATAATTTTTTTAAATAAAAATACCAATTTTCGACTAAAAACACTAGTATAATCCAGAATTGTTGAAAAACTCTGAATCCTGTTCAAATTATAATGAATTTTATTTGAAAATATTAGTTTTCGAATTAGAACGCCGACGTAACAAAAAACTGCCAAAAAATTACAAATCTTTGAAATCATTGGATTTAAGTATAATGTTTTTTCTTTAAAAATACCAATTTCACGTAAAACACAGCATCATCTAAAGATGTTGAAAATTTGTAAATATTCTTTGAAATCTAATAGTTTCCTTAAAAAATACCAATAATTATCTAAGAAAAATACTTAATATAACACAACTTAAAATTATTCAGAATTGTAAATCACTTCGATATTTAGTTAATTTTGTTTGAAATAACCGATTTCCGGTAAGAAACGTCAATAAATGTCTGAACAAAAATGATTTTCGTTGGAAAATACCAATTTTTTTGTATAAAACGCTAACTTAACCTATAATTGTTTAAAGTCTAATTATTTTTGTTGAAAAATACCAATTTCAGGTGCAACTCACTAACATAACCTAAAATAGTTTTTTAAAAACTGTAATATTCTTAGAAACCTAATGAACTTTTATTAAAAATAATAATAATTTTCAACGAAAAACACTAGCATAGCATAACGTAAACGTATTCAGAATTGTTTAAATTGCGCAACAATTCTAAATCTTCTTGGAACTCCTTAACGATTTTCGGATAAAAACGCGTGCATAACCTAAAAATGTTTAAATTAAATTTAGTATCTCCTATAAAATATAATGATTTTTTAAAATTAAAAGTACCGATTTGCAGTTACAAAGCGGCGACAAAAACCAAAAAAATTGTGAATTTAATGACTTTGATTGATAATCTAAAAAAATGTATGATTTTAATAATTGAATATATAAATTTTTGACGAAAAACGCTAACATAACATAACAAACAATGGTTTCAAATTGTAAATCTTCTTTTAAATTTAATGATTTTTGCTCAAAATGACCGATTTTTGCTGAAGAAAGGTTAGCGTAACCTTTAATTGTTTACACATTGTAAATATTATTTGAGCCATTTGAATTCTGGATCTATATTTACCTAAAATGGTACACAAATTTATTATCTTCTTTGAAATTTAATAATTTTTTTACCATTTTTACTATAAAAATACCGTGTTCTGATGTAAAAAACCAACATAACCTAAAATTGTTTGAATTTGGAATCTTCTGTGAAATATAATTTTTTCTGACTTGTCTATAATTACGCGAAAATAAAGATGATAAAAAAATGGCGACAGACTGTCATGGATCAGTGAAAAACTAATCTCTTTTCCTTTGCCTAGTTTTTTAAATTAAAAATAATAGTTTCCGACGAAAAACACAATCATAATCCAAAATTGATAAATGATTCTAAATCCTGTTTAAATTTTATTAGTTTTTGTTTGAAAATACCGATTTTCGCTGGAGAACGCCAGCGTAACCTAAAATTGTTCCAAAAATCTAGCTTTTTTGATATGTAATGCTTTTTAAAGAATATTTTCAATTTTTGGCTCCCACAATTCGAAATTATTCAGGCTTGTAATTTTTTTATTTTGAGCAAATATCATATTGGAATTAAATATACTTTTTTTAAACACCAACTTCAGGTGTAAAACGGTTACCCTAAAATGTTGAAAAATGTTTAATCTTTGAAATCTAATAATTCGATTAAAAGTATCAGTATGTGCTAATTTCCTGTGAAAAAATTAACACAACCTAAATTTTTTCGAAGTTTTTAATGCTATTTTCCACGAAAAGTTCTAACAAACCCATAAAACATGTATAATATTTTAATCATTTAATTATATAATTTGAAAGTTTTAATTTGACTTTAGAAGAGTAACTAAAAACGTAATTTATTTTCAATTCGCCCAAGGTTTTCTATGATTTTTCGTATGAAAAGAGATTATTTGTGGATTTTATTTAAAAAATTTTAATATTAAGATATAGAAAAAAAGAAAGTTGAACTAATGAAAAGCCAATGAGGTTTTCAATAACAATGATTGCGAGCTCTTCAATTTAAAAGTCTTTATGTCCGAAAATTATTTTTGAAAGTAGCCAAATGGGAATTATTTAGATTCATATATTGTTATTAGAATATTTCTTGATATTGGAGAAGATTTAATGATTTTTGATTGAATTTATGTTCAGAATAAATGCGAGGTGGTATTAGAACCGATTAATCGGAATCGTCCGGTAGCTGAAATCATCGGAAATTGCCGTTATCCTCTGGCTGACTCGACTTTTGGAATAAATCAGGATCAGCCAAATCAAGTTCCGCAGTTAAATATCAGACCACCACCGCACACAGCAACCGCGAGTATTTTTGCTCCCCGTACAAAGGACATGAACAAAGGCTTTCTTACCTTCAGTGAAGATCAACCTGGTCTCACCAGTAAGTTCAAATCAAACTTTTTCTTTCCTATTTATTTCACCACTATGACTAAAAGATTGTTATGCTCTTTACATTTTTGCATTTCTCTCCGATTTCGAAAGCTTTTCAATTGGAACTCTTTTCAATTTGGAACTTTTCAAAATTCTATTCTTTTATTTGCATCTATAAAAATGTCTATTCTATATTTACAATTGAATTTAATTCAATTATTCTCGAGCAATTTGAAAATAACTTGACAAAATAGTCATACATTACATTTTAGAATTCAAAGACTCCCGTACCAAATGTACAGAAAATGACTTTTAGTCCAAATGTCTAATAATCATTTTTTTTTGTTTTTTTTTTTACAATTTCGACCCTACAGATCAAGAATTTGAAAGAAAAATGGACAGTTTTTACTCAAACAATTATCAAACTTTCTATTTATATGTATATTGTTTTTAAGGTTGTACAAATATAAATTGGCTGTGGCTCTTGAAAAAAATTAAAAAGATTTTTGAAAGTTTCAGATATGTCTAATCAAAATTCAAAAAGTAAGTTCATCTTTAACTGATTAGTTGAATTTAAATTTAAAAAATCACTTTTAACAAAAAAGTTAATTTTCTACGAAAATGAATGATGAATTTTTCACACAAAATTTCATTTTTACCAAGCAAGATGACTTTTCTACAATTAAGATTATTTTTCAACAAAATAATTATGTTCTCAACCAAAGATCTGCATTTTTAACAAAATTTTTGAATCCTCAACCAAGAAGATTAATTTCCTACCAAACAGGTATTTTTTTAAGAAACAAAAAATTAAATTTTTACCGAAAGAGATGAATTTTCAACAAAATAATTACATTTTTAATAAAATGGTTGAATCCTTATCCAAGAAGATTGATTTTATACCAAACACTTGTATTTTTAACAAAAGTGATTAAATTTCTTCCAAAAGAGACGAATTTTTAACAAAATTCGTTGAATCCTCGACTAAGAAAATTAATTTTCTACCAAATAGTTTTGTTTTAAACAAAAATGATTGAATTTCTGCCAAAAGAGACGAATTTTCAACCAATAAAATTACAATTTAGGATGCGAAAAATTGATTTTTCAATCCGAAAATATGAATATTCAACCCGAAAATATGAATATTCAACAAAGTTTATTTTTTAACAGATTGTTGAATTTTCTATCAAAATAGTTCATGTTTTAACCAAAAAATATAAATTCTTAAAGAAAAATGCAATCATTCAAATTCAATATTTTAATGTTAAATTAAAGAGAGTTGAATTCATACAAAAATAGGAACTTTCAAAATAAGATATTTCAAGTTTCAACCAAACAGATGCATTTTTAACTAAAATTTTGAACTATAGCCAAGTAATTAAAACTTTAACCAAAGAAGATTATTTTAAAAGAAAAATTTAATAGTTGATATTTTTAATTAAAAATAGTTGATTTCATTTTTAAAAAAACGAATTTTGAACAAAACAGTTGAATTCCTAAGAAAAAGGAGTAATTTTCCACGAAAGAAGACAAATTTTCAACCGAAGAAATCAATTTTAAACTAAAATGATGAACTTTCAACCCAACAGGTGAATGTTTAACAAAGCCGGTTAATTTCAAACTAGAAGTTTAATTTTCAAACAAAAAAGGGAGAATTGTCAGCAAAAAATAGCATTGTTGATATTGAAACTACAAAAAATTTCAGTTTTAAATAAAAAAAGGTTGAGTTGATCCAAAGAGACAGACATTTAACAAAATAGCTGAATCCTCACCCAAAATTTAAACAAATTTTAGACTAAATCAGTTGCAATTTTAATTTTTAAAAAAGAGAATAAATTTTTACAAAAATAGATGAATTTTTGAACCAAGTAGACGATTTTTGAAGAAGATAATTGTTTTATCTTCAGCCAAAAAAGATTTGTCAGTCAAGAAAAAAAATTATAATTTAAAGGAAAAAATAATATTGAATACAAAATAAAAATTTTCTATAACTATTTAAAAAATTTTATGAAAAATTTAAGTTATTTTAGAAGATATTTAGGACTTTTAAATGTTTGGAAAAAGTTTTAGAATATTTTATAATTTTTTGTAAATCTCTCGGTTTAAAAAAATTTTTAATCTTTTCAAAACGTGGAAAATTTTTTAATATATTTTAAACTGACTGGAATTGGTCCTAAAATTGTCTTAAAATTTTCCGGCTTCGTTTTTTACAATTTTGAACATCTTTGGGAAATATTTGAAATCTTTTTAAATATTCTATTTAGATAAATGTTGTAAAATATAAATTATTTAAAAATTCGCTATAAATTTGTAACTTTGAAAAATTTAAATATTTTGCTTTGAAATCTTGTACATTCTTTTTCCGAAAATTTAGGAAATCATTTCAAATGTTTTAAAATCTTTATAAATACTTTCATTAAATTAATTTTTATAAGTAAAGAATCAATTAAATTTTTGCCTGGAAAAACTTGAAAATTTTAATTTAAAATCTTAAAAAATCTACGTTTTAATTAAAATGTTTGGAAGTATTAAAGTGTTTTTAAATCTCTTCAAAATATCAAAAACTTTGAAATGTCCCTTAAAGTAATTCAAAGTTTCATGAAACAATTTTTAAATCCTGCAAAAATTAAAAACATCTTAAAATCTTTAGATTCTTTTTCGACATATTTATAAATCTTCAAAGCTGAAAATTAATCTTTCCAAATGAAACCTGAATCATTAAAATTTTGTTTTACTTGTACCCATAATTTAATTGTTTTCATATCTTAAAAAATTGAAAAAATGTACAAATTGTATATTTTAGTAAGAAAATGTTACCAAAAGATTAATTTTATAATATTTTAATTTTCTCATTAAATAAAAAGTTTGGAAATTTTGATTTAGTAAATTGATGGTGCTGAAAATTCTTAATCTTTATGAATAGATAAATATCTATTCCCTCGTTAAATATGGTCAAGGAATAATGAATTTGTCATTATTACGATTTACAATTTCAATCTTTGCTTGTATAAATAAACCATCAGAATGAAAATTCTTCATTTGGAAGTTGTGTTTTAAAAAATGCCAGAAAATTCAAAAGAACAAACTGAAAACAGCGGATCGGTGGGTCTGTCAAAAAGATTTTGAGTAGGATAACATTTTAATAATAGAAGAATTTTTATGTTAAAATACATGTAAAAATATGTAAGTTGGCTATTTTTTAAGTGAAAACTGTCGATGTTTCTGACAATTTTCTTTTGAATTATTGATCTGGCATTGATTTTGGCCATAGGTCATTTTCTGCACGTTTGCTCCTCATTCCTTTTCGAAGATTTAAAAACTATATTTTGTTTTTAATAACCAAATTCATTGAAAATTTTAATTACGTAAGAAGAAGACGTTTAGAGGCTTTTAAAATAAAGAAAAGTATTCTCGATATATTTAGAAATTGAAGCGTTTTCAGAAGTAATGGATACTTAAAAATATGAAGTTATATTTGATTTTAATAAAAATCAAAAGTTTATTCGATATTTGAATTTGTATTTATTTTGTAACCGAAGTAGACTTATCTATCCTCAAGCATCTTGATAATAACTTAATAAATGTATTATTAAATATTTCAACCTCTTTCCTTTTCTCATTTCAATGTTAATGATTTAAAGAAAAAAAGGAAGAAAGAAAGAAAGAAGGAAAGAAAATGTATGAATTGGTGTAAAATGAAATATTGTCGTAATTTTTCAGTGTTGAAAGACGAGCCGGAGGATTTGACTCACTTGGCGCCAACCGCTGGTGATGTCTGCGTTCCTCTCGAGGATCCTCCTTTCCTGTCGGAGATGCTGGACGAATTTATCCTCGGAAATGAAAGCTACTGTCCCCTTTTGAGTCCAGAACTTCAGACAGAACTTCCTGTCTCCGATCTGGGAGACACCGGTCTCAGAAGTACCGAACACTCTATTCTTGGGGATTCCCTCAAAAGCAACAACAAGGATCTCGATGTCTCACTTCAGGATCGGGACCCTTTCATTTATCGAGACTCTCCCAGTCGAGGGAGTGTCAGCACTGAACTCCACTCACCCACACTGAGCAGGGTAATTTTTTTTCTTTTTCTTTTTCTTTTTCTTCTCATTTTACAATTATATCCCTATTTTTTAAATTTAACCCCTAAACTTCCCTATTTTCGACAAATGTTTACTAAAAGTCCCCTTTTTAAAATTTACTCTGTTAATCTCCTGATGTGAAGATTTCAACCCTAAAAAGTTCCCTATTTTCAATTTTTTGTAGAAAGTCCTCTATATTCAAGATTTGGTTCTTAAAGTTCCCTATTTTCAAGACTTATTTCAAAAATTACCTGTTTTTAATATTTGATCGCTCAAAGTCGTCGCATATTTTTAAAATTGGTTTCCTAAATTCCTCTTTTTCAAGATTTAGTTTCTCTTGTTTTCTACAAGTTCCCTATTTTAATGTTTTGTCTAAAAAATCTCCTATTTTCATAATTTTGTTCCTAAAATTCCCTATTTTTAAGATTCAGTCTCTAAGTATAGACTTCCGTATTTTCATGATTGAGTCTTTTAAAGTCCCTCACTTGCAAAAATTGTTTTCTAACAGTCCCCTATTTTAAAATTTGGTCTCTAAACCATACAATTTTCAATATTTGCTCCCTAAAGTTCGATATTTTTAGGATTTAGTTCGTAAAGTCCTCCGTTTTCAATATTTCTTCTGTTAAAGTTCCCTACTTTCAATATTTGTTTACAAAATTCCTCTACTTTCAATATTTTATCTCTTAAAGTCCCTATTTTTCAATATTTGGTCTATAAACTCCAATACTTTTATGATTTTCGCTCTCAAAGTCCCTTATTGTCAAGAATCGTTTCCTAAAACTCCCCCATTTTAATATTTGGTCTATTGAAGTCCCCAATTTTTTAAATTTGTTTCCTAAAAGCCCCTATTTTTAGTATTTGCTCTCTAAAGTCCCCTAGTTTTAGGGTTTAGTCTCTATAAATTTTTCTCCCTAAAGTCCCATATTTTCCAAATTTCGTTAAAACAATTTTCCTATTTTGTACAATTTCATATTTGTACAATTTGAAATTGAAAACTTGTGTACTTGAATAATTTTTTGTTACAAATTATAAAAATGTAAATTCTTTCCTTTTAAATCTACATTTGTTGAAACTATACAATTTCAAAGTAAATTTCTTCTTAATTTTTAATCTAGTCTAATTTTTTTTCAAATTTAAACACCAAAAGAAGATGTGCTATTTAAGTGATTCAAAATATAAGTGTTGATATATTTTTAACTAAGTATCCTTCAAAAATTAATTGTCTCAAATTAAAAGAGTTTTAAAATCAGAAATTTGATTACATTACATCCAAGTGTAAACAATATTAAATTGGAAGAGTGAAAAAATGTGAAAAAACTTAAAGTTGAACAATTTTCAAATATATAAGGGGCAATTTTTAAAATATTTGAAAAATGATTTATTTATTTATTTATTTATTTATTTTGAAAATACTTTGAATTGCAAAAATAATTTTTCATTTACATAATAGGAATTCAAATATAATAGATTTTTTATAGATATTTATAGAAAATTTATTGCGAATTGCAAGCCTTAAAGGTTGCGTAATTTAAGTTTGAAAGGTTCGAAAACTGTTGAATCATTTTAAATTAAATCATTCAATACTGTTTGGCTTGAATTTAAATAAACTCAAATTTAAATTGCTGTAATTAAATTTAAATGAACTATAATTCAGTTTGAGTTGCAATAATTTATACTTGACTAGAATTTCACTTGAATTAATTGGAATTTCATTTAAATTGCTAGATATGCATTTAGATGAACTGAATGTAGATTTAAATCAAGTAGAATTAAGTTTAAATTCATAGAATTTAATTAGAATTCGTTAGAATTTCATTCGAATTAATAAGAATTTTGTTTTAATTGCTAGAATTAAATTAAAGTTTACTAAAATTCCACTTGAATCAACTGTTTGAATCTGTTTCAATTGAGGCACTGAGAATGACAACTAGGCCTCTAAATCATGTTCCTTTCAATTGTTATTGAGAGCCATCTCCAATTGGGATGGCTGGCTGGCTGGCTTTACCTAGTTGTCATTCTCATTGCCTCAATTAATATAACTTAATTCTAAATTAATATTTCAATGGTCCCAAAGGAAAAAAGCCTTACAAAGTTTTGTAACCTTTCGAACCATTTAAATTAAAAAGCAAAGGTTTTACAATATTTAATTTATAAATGCTTTAAAATACCTTTTTAAATATTAATTTCGAAGAGTTCGCATTTTTCGCTTATTATTTATTTAACTTTCAAGTTTGAAATAAATAATGAGTTCTTTAAGTTTGTAGAAAAACTTTTGACGATACTTCGAATTGCTTTGAAGTGTATGGAAATATTTAGTAATTCTTAATATTGCAAGTTCTGCATTTGATTTGCAGAGTCCAGAGCGAAGCATAGACTCACTTTGCAGTCCACATGGAAGCGGCAACTTTTCAGAAGATGAAATGCTGATGCTGAGTATAACTGACGTCATGGCAGATGACGAATTGGCTCTGAGAGCTCCGTATATCCCAATGTCTGATCAGGACGAAGCCCTTGAGTTACTTATTAATAACGATATGGTTATGTGGGGCCCTACGCAGCTAAACGACAGAAAATCAAAATGGTAAGAATTCTTTTCTATCTTTCTTTTCTTCTTTTTTCTCGCCAATCTCAGGCCTCGCCTCTGACTTACTAGTTGACACTCACTTTTCTGTCAAGCGATTACACTATTTCGAACAAATTATGTGGAAGACACTATTAGTTTCTCACAATTTTCTGCTAATTCCAGTATTTCTTTCATTTTCCTTTTAAACAACGTATTTTTTCAACTTCTTCGCTAAGTGGCACAAAACGGTATTATCAGTGGGTGATTGGGGGCTGTCAGAAATGTTGAATTTTCAAACAAAAAAGATGAGCTTTTAACAAAAGAGCTGCATTTTTAAATTAATAGTTTCATTGTCATCCAGTAAGATGAATTTTTGACTAAAGAGATTATTTTTCTATCTAAAAAGGATAAATTATCTACAAATTATATACATTTTCAACAAACAAACAAGAAACACAAAACAAACAAAAAAATTAATGTTCACTAGAAATTAAATAAGTGTTCTATAAAACAGTTGAATTCGTATACTAAATTGTTGAATTCGCAAGTAAAGTATATGATTTTTTTATAAAACAGTTGATTTTTCAACAAAAAATTTAATAGTTGATGTGTCAACAGAAATATATTTAAATTTCAAGTGAAAAAGCAGTTGAATATTACTAAATAAGATGAATTTTCAACAAATACTTAAATCTTCAACTAAAACGGATAACTTTCCAACTATGAAGTTGCATTTTTAACAAAAAATCAGATTTCTATCAAAAAATACCAATTGTTAAAAAAACATTTCTACCAAATAGTTGACTTTTGAACCAAAAAGATTATATTTAAAAAAAATTTCAACAAAATAGATAAATTTTTAATAGAATGCTTGATTAGATTTTCTACCAAAAAAGACGAATACAAATTAATAAAATTTCAACTAAATGACTTTAACAATGAAGATGATGTAAGTCCAAATTTTATTTGATCAATTTTTAGCTTATATTTTTATCGTTTCTACATTTTTTTAAAGCTAAATAGTAGAATTTTTTAAACTGAAAATGATCATTTTTTTTAACTGAAAATGGAGTGGTAAAATTTTGATCAACGAGATTTAATTTTCAACTAAACAAAAAACGATTTTTCTAAATAACAGTTTTATTTTATACCAAATTGTGGAATTTTCAAGCCAAAAAGACGATTTTTTTTCAATAAAACAATTGATTTTTCAATCCAAAAATATGAACTTTCAACAAATTAGTTAAATTTTTAATTTTAAAAATTAATTTAAAAAAAAAAACAACGAATATTCAACTAAAATTATGAATTTTCAAGCAACAAAAATGAAATTTAAGGAAAGTAGTTCAACCTTCAACCAATATTTTAATTTAAAATAAGAAGCAGTTCAACTTAATTAGAATTATTTCCAAAATTTCTACCAATAAATACCAATGGTCAACAAAGTCAATTTTCTGCCAAATACTTTATTTCTCAACTAAGAAGATTAATTTATGCCAAAAATATGAATTTAAAAAAAATGGATTTTTTTAAACCGAGAGCACGATTTTTTAATAAAATACATCAACTTTCCACTAAAAATTTAAATATTCTACAAAATTGTTTGTTTTTCGAGCTGAAAATACGAGTTTTTTATAGAATAGTTAGATTTTCAACCCGAGAATGTGAAAAAATTTTTAACCAATGTGTTGATTTTTGAAACAAAAAATATGAATGTTTAAAAATAAAATTTGTTAGTCAAGAAAGAAACAAATTTCATATGATTTTTCAACTAAATAATGAAATTTTAAACGCATTTAAATGAAAAAAAAAACAGAAAAGGGCGAAAGACTATGATAAATAAATAAGAATTTTGATTATAAATAAACATCGATGTTCATTCTTAATACTTGAAAAAATTTATAGCACTATTTTTGTTAAATTTCTAACATTGCTTATGCTATTTTGTATATCAGAAATGAGTCCGAGGCCTGCAGTCCACTGAATTTTATTTAATAGAGCCACATGTCGTTAACTATTATTTTACTTGGTCAATAAACTTGAAACTTTAAATTTGTTCTCTAAAACAATAAATATTACTTTATGGAGGAATTTTGGTATCGTTTTTTAGGATCATCGAGCCAGTGGAAGAAAAAAGTAGTAATTCCAGTCTGGCACAACTCTTGAAGAATGATTCGAGTGGAAGGAAATTTAAAGATCATGGGGGAGGATTCGTCAACCCTGCACAAGTTCTCGGCCAAATTCGAGTCAGAGGTGAGTAGTTTTTCAATTTTGTCAATGCTTAAATCTTCGCAATTTTCAGACTTCATGCTTAGATTAATATATGGGCATCCACGTTTCTTTTAAATATTTTTAATATAAAAATCGACTTTTCCAAAAAGGAGTTTATGGAGTGTTTTCCTTTCTGGTCTTAATATGTATGTGGACCTTGTATAAGACCATGTTATTCAATATTTATATTTTACTTTTTTTCTTTTTAATACTTGGAGAATAAAAATTTATGTCTTTAAAGAGGGCTCTATTGATTTTTTTATTTTTGGTTAAAAAATGTCCGTGGGATTACGGAAAGCCATTATCAGTTGGAAAATTTTATATAAAACCATCTTGAAATCAGATTTTCCCCAGTTTTTTATCTTTAAATATTTTGAAGATAACATTTTTTGTTTAAAATGGGCCTCCTGGATTTTTGTTTGTTGTTGGTCTAAAAATGTCCGTGGGATTGAGAAGAGATTTTATTTTTATTTTTTGTTTTACGTTTTTGTCTTTTGAATAATTTGAACATAAAGAAAAAGTTTTTTCAAAGAGGGCTCAATGAATTTTTTTATTCCAAAGGCGTCCCTAGAATGAGCGTGAGTAGTTAATGGACTACTCTTTTCAATCAGAAAATTCTTTATACAAGGATCTTGCAAATAGATTTTTCGCAGTTTTTTAGTTTTAAACATAATTCGTTGGAAAATACTTTGTGTAAAGACCTTTTTAATACATTTATAGTTTTCGTTTTATTATGAAATACTTTTCACATAAAAAGAAATATTTCAAGAAAAGTCAATTAGAGCATTTAACTTGAGTTACAAGGCACTTTTCCAAACTGTCCTAAATCCACATTTTCAAGAAAGTTTACTTTTTCCTATTAGTGAAAACAGGAAAACAAAAATACAAGTTACTATTTAAAAATCATATTTATAAGTATCTCATCTCCTTTCCAGTCCTATTTAATGGCCCAACTATGCCCTATTTCCTAATTCAAACCCAGAAAAATCCTAGAAATCCCCCCCCCCCCCCAAAAAAAAGTATCCCCTACCCCCATTTCCAGCTCTTTGTATGGCCTGTATTTGCCCTTTTTCTGGAGGCCAAGTCTAGAAAATTCCTAGAAACGTTTCGATAATTATCACATCCCATTCCCAGCTCTATTTATGGCCTGTTTGTTCTCTATTTAGTGATCCAATTCTTGAAAAATCCCAGAAACGCCCCTATAAGTATCCCATCCCATTTCCAGATCTGCTTATAGCCTATCCCTACAAAAATATAGTCTAGCTTTTGAAAATCATTTGAAATACTCTTTAAATATTTAACCCCCTTTCCAGCTCTTTGTATGGTCTATCTTTGCCCTATTTCCTGATCCAAGTCTAGAGAAGATTCCTATAAACACTGTACCCTATAAGTATTGTACCCCCAGTCCAGCTCAATTTAATGCCCTGTCTATTCGTTATTTCCTGATCCAACTTTATAAAATCCCTACAAAGGTATATCCCTCTAAGTATCCTATCCCATTCGCAGCTCTACTTATGGCATATCTCTAGAAAACTATGGCTTGGCTCTAGAAAATTGTTAGAAATACTCCCCAAAGTCGATCTATTTCCTGATCCAACTCTAGAAGATTCCTATAAAGGTCTCTCTATAAGTATCCCATCCCCTTTTCAGCTTTATTTAATGGCCTATATATGTCCTATTTCCTAATGCAAATCCAAAAAAAAATATAGGAATACACGTCTAAGTGTCTATAGATTTTCTATGCCCTATTTCCTGATACGACTCGAGAAAATCCCTAAAAACGCCCCTATAAGTATCCCATCCCATTATCATCTCTACTCATGGCATATCTCTAGAAAAATATGGCTTGGCTCTAGAAAATTGCTAGAAATACGACTCAATTCCCCTTTCCCAGCTCAAATTATGGTCTGTCTTTCCCCTATTTCCTGATCCTACTCTGAAAGATTCCTAGAAATACGTATAGAAATAATACATAGAAATAAGTATATGTTTATAGTCTATCTATGTCCTTTTCCCTGATTGCACCTTAGAAATATCTCTATAATTATCCTATACCATTCCCACCTCTGTTTATGGCCAATCTCATGAAAATTTTGTTAAATTCATAAAAACTCATAAAAATATGAAAGTTTTTAACTTTTGGTTGTGGAAAATCAGGGTTGCTGCAAGGCCTGGAAGACCTGGGAAAGTTATGAAATTTAGGCAAAAAATGATTGGTACTTTTTTAATCGTCTCTATTTCAAAGTCTTAATAATTTGGTATTTTATAGCGAATTCTACATTTGAAAGTTGGAAAAGAAAACTTATGGAAACGGCAAAAGTATCAAACAAAGTGAAAGAATTAAATGAAAAGAGATGGAAGATTCAATGGGAAAAGCAATTTATGAACTGATTAAATTTTGTTAAATTTTAATATAGACAATTTGATTAGTTCTTGCTATCTAAAAGTTTTGTTTTAACTTTATTAAAAAGTTCAGAGTTTTTTAAAGTTACTATTATTTTTAAATGTAA
This sequence comes from Druon quercuslanigerum, assembly GCA_010014905.2. Lineage (NCBI taxonomy): Eukaryota > Metazoa > Arthropoda > Insecta > Hymenoptera > Cynipidae > Druon > Druon quercuslanigerum. The sequence continues at coordinate 18,172 of JAAAKG020184720.1, forward strand.
TCCTAATCTTTGCATAACTCGTTCGACTATAATTGTTCTTAAAGTAATGAAAAACAAAAATATATGGGTATGATTGCGGAATACTTTTTTCACTTTGCTAGAAATATTATTGAAAACTATTTTAAATTCAATGAAGCAACTTATTGATAAACTATTATCATTTGTCTTATAATTTGTCACAATTCAATTCAATTGGCTGAATTAAAAAAAAGTAGACTCGAATTTTTTTCGAAATTATGCCTGGAAAACCTGGCAAAATCATAGAATTTTCAAATCAGACTCTTATAGCAACCCTGAAAATTCTTTTTCTTCAATTTTTAATAAATTCTGACTCTTGTGTTCTTTAATACATTTCATGATATAGTAATTTCCTCCCGCTTATTTGAAGTGAAAGTTTTATTTGAAAATAAGTTCGATTTTGTAAACTACGTTTTTTTTATAAATAAACAATCGTAACTTTTTAGAGTTGCATTTTTTTCGAGATTTGCATTTGAATATTTGATAAATTCAGATGATTTAATATCAGAAATGATTATTTTTGAATGTTTCAAAGATCATTCTCATATTTTAGAAAGCCGCTGACAAAGGCGTTGGAAAAGTGCCATTTAGGTTAATAAAAATATGAAAGTTTTTAATTTTTGGTTGTCTCGAGACTGTTCGAGAACTCGACTTGACTCGAAGTTTCGACTTTTTTTCTACATCCCTAACAAAAAGCCTTATTTCTGACAAACTCTGTTTCTTCAATGTTTGATAATTTTTAGAGAAAAGTGCTCTTGAATAAATTCCAGAGCTAATTTCTATAATTGAGAAAGCTAAATCCTGAATTTTTGGATGTCCCTAGGTAAAGAGCAACTCGACTCGGATCGTTTCTGCAGCGAGCGTTCAAACAAACGTGTACACGTCTGCTCTGTGAAGGCCGAGAACGAGTACAAGCGAATTAAGTGCGATCAACGTGACGACATGGAGGTCCCCCTGAATGTGCTTTCGGTCCTGCACGATGGCAGCAGCAGCAGCAGCAGCAGCAGCAGCAGTAGCAGCAGCATCAGCAGCAGCCAACTTCTCCAGCGTCTCGTGGCCGCAGATGTTTCGAAGAGCTGGCAGAACCAACTGGAAACGAGAGTTGAGAACAGCAAGGAAGGCATTTCTAGCGTAGGTTTTGTTGGTGAGGGTGAGGGTGACGGTGAGGGTGACGGTGACGGTGTTGGTGGTGGGGGAATACGCTATGACGATGCCGGTGGCGGTCAAGGTCAAGTTCAAGGTGACGGTGTTGGTGATCGCGTAAGATTTGACAAGGGGACTGGATCACAATCCAGCCAGTTGCAGCAGCAGCAGCAGCAGCAGCAGCAGCAGTCCAACAGCGTTCTCATGAACCTCCTGGTTTCCGGCTGTGACGTGAGTGCCGGCTATGTTTGCCTAGCGAAGCCGAAACCTTCCAAAGGCATCGCGAGCAAGTGAACTAACTCTCTCTGTTTATGCCGCCGCAATCGGAGGGATCAGATTCATTTTATTATTGAATTATTATTATTCAAGTATATCGGAGTAGAGAAAATTGAAAAGAATTTTAAAAAAGAGGTGAAAACTGATGAGCGCTTCCCCTTCCAGGGCGGGAGGTGCTCGAGTCGAGTCCAATCAAAGTCACTACCAATGTTCAAAAGAAAAGTGCACAAAAGCCTATTCATCAGTTTCTCGTCCGGAAAACGAGAAGGGTGAAAAAGCAAGGGAAATTCGTCGAAGCGAGTGAGAATCGATGAATGCCGATAGATTCGGCACTTGATGATGAGCAACTTGATTTGAAACTTTTTTGTATTTTCGAGAAAATCAGGGTGTCTGCCTAATCGGGAAATGACACTACTCAAACTCCTCGTAAATTGGTGCTTATCTGAAATTATCAATACGTATATTGTTTAAATCAAAGACTTCAAGATCTAGGTTTAAAATAAAAATATAAAAACTGTCACTCATTCTGAATTCGAAAAGGCAATTTTATCAAAGAATTATCATTCTGATTTTGAAGAGAATTTAAAAACAGCGGTCAGGTGGACACTCTGAAAATGTCGAGTTTTAGGGATGGATTTAGAATTTTATTTTGATGTAAAAGGTTCAAAGTTGAAGTATTCCAATTTTAAGCTCTCAAAATTTGGAACCGTTCCGAATTCTAAAGCTTTTAAATCTTGATTCTATTCAAATTCGGGGGCTTTTAAATTTCATCCCTTGAAAATCAATTTCCATTGGCATTATAAGGTTTATGAATTTCAAATATTTGAATTTAAATACCCTTGAAAGAACCATTAAATTTCGACTCTAAATTTGATTTGCGGAAATTGTACCTGAATGTAAAATACCAAAAAAATTTCAAATAAAGTCGCGATTAGTAGCCGTCGCATGACCAATTGTGTAAATAGAATTTCGGTCTACTTTTTCGAAACGAAGAGTGTAATTTAATGTGACGGTAGTCAGACCAAAAATCGTGCAAAAAATGCCAAGTTAGAATTTAGGAATTTATGGTTTTGGATCTTGTTTCGGATTTAAGAGCAATTGTGTATTCAATTAGGGAAATAAAAAATCGAGGAAGAAGGGGAGAAATAGAGTTATGAAATAATTATATTATCCAGGATAAGGAAAAATTAATATATACAGACAATTATTTTAAAATACTCAACATCTGATAAAATCCTGGCTTTTATTTCTCCCTAATTTCAGAAATCAAAAAGGAATAAAAAACTATCGTGCCAGTCTCATTAACGCATTTAATGCAAAAATGAATTATCAGCGCTACAACTTACAAATTAAAAATTACAACGAACTCGAATATATAAAATGCGGTTCGGTAATAATGAGTGAAACGTAAAGAAAAAATGAAAGTTAGTAGTAGAAAAGTCGTGTCTAGTTTTTTTTTTTTTTTTTTGAGAATTTAATGGTAAATTTTGATAATTATTTTGTCTAGAATTCTAGAGTTTGAAAGTTTCGAGGAACGTCGCGAGACTGTTGAATCGGATTAGCCGTTCCGCTCTCCAAGATGATGTATATATTTTATTGTTGATCAAAAGTTATTGAAATATACTGAAAATGATCACTGAAACTACCAGGTCTGCTGCGTTTCAATTCCTTCCTCAAAACTCCCTCCCGATCCTTGGAGAAAGTAGAGAATGCGCTAATTAAATTAATTCCTTTTTTTCTTTGTTTCTTTTTTTATTTTCGACACTAGATTATTTATTTTTTGGTGAAATTAGAAATGGCCGATTTGAGAATACGTCGACTCTGTTCCCATTTGAAGTTTAGTCGAGCTTTTTGAATTCAGAATGCTTTTCATATTCATTACATCATCGAGCTTCGTTTCATCGGGGAAAGAGAGGATAAAAGAAGAAAGAATTGGAAAAAAATAGAGGATAGATATTTTGAGCAATTTTAAGAAGCTTTTGAGATTCGTGCATCGAACGGGCTTTTTCCTTCTCCTCTTCTTCACTCGCTTCCTCGAGAAATGCAGCAGCTCTTCAAAATGTTAACATTCGATTGGAACTTCTGCCATCACTGTTAAGTAATTTCTATTAAAATAGAAGAGTTTTTATATTGTGCGTGTCTCTCGTTGTCTTGGAAGGTTTCGCTTTTTTTTCGTTTTTAAGAGTACTGAAAATGCGAAAAATTGATTTTTACTTTGTAATATTAATAGAATTTCCAATTTCAAGGTCTTCAAATGTGGATTGCATCCAAAAGAATTAAAGGTTTGGAGCGATTTAGAATTTGTAAGTTTTTAAATTTAATCTTTGAGACTGGGAAGAGTAGGATATAGGGGATTTGTTATTTAGAGGTAATTTTTTAAGATAGTGATTTTTTCTACTCAAAATGCGAAAAATTAGTTTTTAATTTTAAATATTATCAGATTTTTAAATGAAAATTATTTAAAATTTAATTACATTCAAATGAATGAATTTAAAATTCAAAGGCCTTCAAGTATGGATTGCTTCCAACAAAATTAAAAGTTTCAATCTAAGCCTTTCTTTGTAGGCCTTTGAAAGTTGAATTGCTCCTTTTTTTAAAGCTTACAAATCTTGTTTTAAAATCCTTAATTCCCATTTGCAATTCATTCAAATTTTTCTTATCTACAGTTTTCTACAGCATAGTTTATTTTGAAATATAAAAAATTAAAATTTGAATAATTCAAATTTAGTCTAGTTTCTAAATTGGATTCCTTTTCAACATCTTTAAAAATCTTCTATTAAAAAGCATTTTAAGTTAGTTAAAATTAGATTTGAAATACTTCCAAAAACTTGTCCAATTTATCCATTCTTCGCACTTTCAATATGTCAAATATGCAATATAAACTTTGAAGTATCATAAATTTGCATTAGTTCTTCCAAAATTTTAATCTAAAATACTTGATAGGGTGGTTCAAAAGAAGGCTTGTTTTCGGGGGACCCTAATTCGATCCTTGTAAATAAAACTTTTATTTCATGTCAATAATCGCTATTAATCGATTTTTTTGCTTCGAAAGGTACACAATGTACTATTTTCACTTGAATACATTACTCAGATTTTTGAAAAATTCTTCTTTAAAAAAATGTAGCATTTTATTTTTAAAAGTAATATATTGCAAAAGTAAAAATACACTAATTCTGTTTATTGAAATAAAAGCAAGATTTTATTTACAAAAACTGAGTGTGAGGGCCCCAAAATGTATATATGTTTAATTCATTTTTAATTTTTTAGGTGTGTCATTTAAGAAAGTCTTTCTTGGACCGCACTCGATCCATTTAAACATTAAAAATGAATGAATTAATGTTTGTAATTAAAACTAAGTTGAATTGCCTGTAAACGATTGCTAATTTTTGTTCTTAAATTTTGCAGGACGTGAGGATGCAACCGATAGAAATGTTAGATTCTCAGATGTTAGGAAGGAGCAATATACACTCGCGTTTAAATATAAACCTGGAAGAAATGCAGCGAAGCCCAGCTCAGTGGTCTATAGAAAATTCATCTTTGGGCCAAATAAGTCCCAATTCGAGAAGTCAGGATTCGATGACCTGCTTTGAAAGTATGCCGTTTATGCATTTGGTGGAATGAGCACAATTTTTAATAATATAACAAATAACATTTATATAGGGAAAACATGGGAGAGATCATTTTATCAATGTTGCCAATATAAGCGAAACGATTGAAAAATCTGGAAAAATAGCATACACTAGAAAATTTCAGAAAAAGCTGATCATATTTTAAATGAAAAATTTGCGAAATAAAATTGCCGACACAGCGAATTAGCTCATTGAGAATTTTTATAGTGACGGATATTTTATAATGTCGGCGACTTTATTTCAGGAATGTTCAAATTCGTAAATTTTAAATTGTCGTTAATTTGATTTTTTTGGGGGTTTTATTTAGTCTTCTCGAAAAAGCCAGATATGAATGGTATTGATTGTGGAATGATTAGTCATTTAAAAATAATAATCTTACTTTTAGCATTTATAATACCAATTGTAAAGGCTCATAATATTTTTTATGAAAGCGTGACTTTCAGAGGTTTTTATTTTTAATTATTTTTAATTATTTTTAATTATGTTTATTTAGTTTTTAAGAGAAATGTTTTATATACAGACATATCTACACGAAAATCTGCGCGTAAATGCTTTTATTTTAGTTAATCTAAATGGCCTTCGAAATAGAAGTTTCGAATTATCTCGAATTTTCGCCTTTTTGTATATTATCTGTTCTAGCTGTGGTTGTAAATAAGAAAAAAGTAATTTGTAATACTGAATAAAAATTTCGCATAACTATTTCTTTGTTTAAACTTCTTGAACACTTTGTTTCGAAAAAGAATCTAGAAAATGTTGAAACAACATTTTTGATTTTATTTTTATTTTATTTGAAATATTTTTTAATATTCTCTTAAAATTAGTTCATCAAAATAAAAAATCAATTTAAACTTCCCTATGAACCTTCAACCAGGAACATGTTTTTCTTCTCTTAAAAATTTTCAAAACCGTTAAAACGCTTCTAAATTTTTTGCTTTTCAAATTTAAAAAAATCTCAAATCCTTTCTGAATATATCTCTTAAACTTTTTTAAATTTTTTCTGCAAATATTCAAACTCGCAAAATTGACCATTTTTTTGCCTTGAAATCTTCAAAATGCTCTTTCGAAATTTTAGAATCATTTTAAATATTTTAAAATTTTCTTTAAAAATTAATTTTCATACGAAATCATTAAAAATTGGAGCATGATTGAATGATTTATTTATTTATTATCAAAGGTTTATTTTGAAAAATTGTGTTAGCACGCCAAATCGAAATGTTTTCAAAACTTTTAAATATCTTATAAACATGCTAGATTTTTTAAAAAAATTTGCTATCTCGAAAAATGGAAATATTTTGTTTCAAAGACTTTTACAATATTTTTCAAAATTTTACGATCATTTGAAAAGTTTGAAAAATTTCCTTTAAACAAAAATGTTTACTTTTGGAATGCGAAATTTTTTCCAAACTTCTAAATACCTTTTTACATGATTCGAGTTTCTTCAATTTCTTCTATTGTTCTGTCGATAATATAAATATGTCGATATATTTTTTAGTATTTAAAAATATTCTCTATAATGTAAACTTAAAAAAAAAAACTTGAAATTATGTGAAATATTTTCAAAATTTTAATTATATTTAATCTTTAAAAACTTTGTAACCATATATAAATACATATCTTTTGAAATGATTAGGATTGTTCTTAAAATCTTTTTTAAATTCTAAAAATTAAAAAATTCCCTTAAATTCTTCCACATTTTCTTGACAAATTTGGAAATCTTTGGAAATATTTTGAAATCTTTTTAAATATTCTCTCAAGATTAATTTCTTTGAGATAAAAATTCATTTTAAGTTTTCAATATTTTCAACCTTCCTGTATATTCTTAAAAAGCTTCTAATTTTGTTGTTTTAGAATAATTTAAAACGTTTTGACATTTAATTTTAAAAATAATATTTAAAGTAAAAACCTTTAAAAATCTTTTTAAATTTTCTCTAAGATTAATTTCTTTAAAACAACAATTTTTTTAAGTTTTCAATACATTCAACCTTTCTATATATTCTTAAAAAGCTTCTAATTTTTTTTAGATTCATTTGAAATGTTTTGAAATTGGCTTCAAAAAAATATTATCTCAATTACAAAAGTCATTAAGAATGTTCCCAGAAAATTATTTTCTTTTTCTTTTTTTTTCTATGAATCTTAAGCTTTTTTTTATTCATGCACTATCGCAAACAAGTTTTGTTCAAAAACTCTTTCAATATAACCAATAATTTTGAAGTAAATAAAAAAAAAATATTTTTTTGCGCGAGTTGGCAAAATTGATCAGAAAGTGTCTGATATAATCACAATAATATTTTTCACCTTTGCTTCGATTTAAAAAGGAAATATAAAAATAAATAATTTTAAGTTTTGTTTACAATACGTCCTAATAGATTTTATATGAAAAATAGATGATATAAATAATTTTAACTGATCTGAAAAAGCAGATTTTTAGACGAAGGGCTTAGCAAAAAAGGAGCAGTAAAAAAAAATTTGAGTTACATTAAATTTTTGGTTCTAAGACGAAATTTTAAATACATAAAAACCTGAAAAATACAAAAAAAAATTCATAAAAATAATTTCTATTATTTATTTTAAACAAAGTTAAATAAAAAATGAGGAAATTGATAGGAAAATCACAAATTTAGGTTAATAATAGTTATTAAATTCAAGTGCATTTGTTAAAAATTTTCAAACAATAAAGAACAACATTTTTTCAGTTAGAAATCTATTAAAAAGGGCTTTGAATTTGCTTTCGACTTTCGTTAATTGAAATAATTGACAAATTAGATTACAAATCAACAATATTCCAAACTTGGGACAAAGTGAAGAAATTAATTGATTTTAATTAATCCATTGAATTTCAATCAATAGTTAAGACACTATATCTGTTAATAAATTAAAATCCAAATGAATTATTTCACGTAAAATTGTCCTTTTGATTAATGATTATCCACTTTTGGTTAATGATTAGTGGTAAAAAAATGAACTCTTTTGAATCTAGGATAACTTAATTTTATTTTGAATGTACAATCAACAGAATATATTCAGATATAACAGAATATTGTTGTATATTTATATTTATAAGATCGCGTTTTAATATAATACATTTAGAGACGCTAACAGAAGTCTAGGCAACCTGATATTCCTCCTTGACGTTAACAATCGAGCGATTATTTATTGATTTCGCCGATCAACTTCTTCAACGTACGATCCCTCGATCCCTCGATCCCTCGATCCCTCATTCCCTCCTCAATTATCATACAAATAAACGGATAACAGTTTTCATAAGATAATCGTCAAGTGTGCGTTACAACATCCTTCAGTTTTCAAAAAAGACCAAAGCTTCTTCACTCTCTTTCACTCGCTTTCATCACAACTCCAACTTTTTTACGAGGGAGCGCGCTACAAATTAATATAATTTCTCAACCGTATGCCCATCTTTACTTTTGCACCTCTCTCAATCTTTCAGAGTTTTCAGCTTGACGATAAGCTTCTTTTTTCTTCCTTTCTTTTTTTCTTTCTTTCTTTCTATCTATCTATCTATCTATCTTTCTTTCTTTTCTTGAGTACTGATATTATTTTAAATATATAATATTTAATACAATAATTGTGTAGTGCAACTCTACTAGGTTTCTTATTTTTGTACACGATCGAAGATATCATTTAGATTCGCGACAAAATTGTACGTATTCGCCAATTAAAGACAGGCTCCTATTTCAATAAATATATTGCAAAAATTACTGAAAAATACTTTAGGACTAACGCAGCAGCGCTAGCCAATTCAACATAGTAATTACACAATAAATTTAATAATCAATTAATGAATAAGTGGATGAATAATTGTATGAATTAATTAATCGAGACTCGTAGACAAAGAAGCCAAAACTACAGAGATTTTTATTTAAATCGTGCTTAATGAAAATGCCCTTTCTGACTGATACAGCTACTCGTCTTTCCATTGAAAAAGGGAACAATCGATTCGCAAATCCTCGCTCAACTCGCAAACTCTAAATTAAACTTTACATAATTTTCTTCCTGTTCCCTTGGCGTTGCTGAGCATATTTCGAAAAATGCGAATCGGAAGCTCAACTTTCAGCAACAATTTCGTATAGACGTCGACGAAGATAAAAAGATAGGTAATTGGTCATTTGTTTTAATTAATTAAGTTCGCCGCAGTCTCGCGTTGCCAATATTTTTCTCTGTGTGTATTTGTGTGTGGGTGTGTGGATGTGTGGATGTGTTTTCTTTTACAAGATGCCTTTCCTCCTCAACACACGAGTCGAATTTCTCTATCGTTTCTAGGTTTTGTCTACGGTACATGTACAAGCTGTGTAAATACAGTAATATACATTTTTTTCTTTCTTGGAGTTTTAAACCTTACTGTGACCTGCGAGATTCGCATTAATGCAAATTCACAAGTTCGCGAGTATTTGTTAACCAAGTCGAGTACAACTTTGGGGGACATTTGAAATTTTGCTACCAACATTCAATTTCTCAATTTCTCAATTAACAATTATAGATTTATCAAGCAAAAATAACGATATAAAACAAAAATGTTATTACCTATTCACCAACTTAAAATATGTGCTTAAATTTACAAGTACTATAAAATATAATTAATAATAATAATCAATTTTAATAAATATTAAAATAGCGATATCGACTATTATACGAGTTTATTTCAATTTTAATCCCAGCTGGAATTAGAAGCAACGAAATACATTAATACATTTTTTGAGGATTCTATGTCGTAAATAGAAATTTTTAGAAGACATTTTAAATTTCGAGTCTTTATAGCGTTTTCCATTTTCAACAATGATACACTTTGTAGATATTTCCAATTGAAAATTCACCAACTTGTTTCATTTCGAAAGTTTTAAGTTTAAAACCTTGACATTTTAAAAGACTTTTTGAAATAGGTAGAAGATCGGCAATCAGAATATTTTTCAATTGTAATGTGTATATTTTAAAATTATGTACAACAATTTTTTTGTAATAGTTCTATTTTCAAGATTTTAATGGATTTTACAATCGAATATTCAATCCTTAATTTTAAAAATGTATTAATCAAAATTCTTAAATTTCAAGACTTTCAAAATTCTAAATATTCCAAATTTAAGAAAATTCAAACAAGTCAATTTCAAAGATGTACACATAAAACTACATAAATTTGGATAAATTTAAAGATTAAACGCAGATTTTTCAATTCTAATTCTTACTAATTCGAAAAAATTTATATATCAATAAAAAGATATACAATTTAGAAGAGTTAAAATTGATTATTTTGGAATTTTGAAAATTGTTATTTTACATGTGTAATTTTTAACCTTTTTTTTTGAAGTTCTATTTTACAGATTTACAATGAAAAATGCTGCAATTTTGCATATTTCCAATAGAAGGCTCTTCAACATTTAATGTGTACAATAGAAAATTATGCAATTTTTAAGGCTTTTTTTTAAATAGTTGAATTTTCAAGATTTGAAATTGAAAAATATTATATTTTTAATATTTAAAAATAAATATGGTTAAATTTGCACGATTTTGATCAAAAGTTTTCAGTATTTTTAAATATAAATTTTGCAAAATAAAGAATTCCCAAATGTAGATCATCAAAATTACAGATACTTTATTTTTAAATTTTCAGAATTAAACAATTTTCAATTTTAAAGATTTAAATTTCAAAGTTCTACAATGTTGAAAATACACCATCGAAAATTCTAAAACTTTAAAGCTGTATAAATAAATATTCTTAAATTCTGATGACTGCAGGTAAAGTCAAATTTTTCTTTTTAAATCTTCTTAACTGAAGAAATTTTGAATGTCAATCATCAAAATAACAGAATTTTTAATTGTAAATTTTTAAAATGAAAAAATCTTTAGTTTGAATTTTTATTTGTAAATTTTCAAAATTCTTTAATTTAAAAGATTTAAAGTTCAAAGGTCAACCATTTTGAAAGTTCTCCAACTTTAAAGCTGCATAAATAAATATTCTTAAATTTTGATAACTTTATAAGTCAAAAGTCAAATTTTAATTTTCTAAATATTTGCAGCTGAGGTAATTTCAAATGTAAATCATGAAAATAGCAGAATATTCTATTGTACATTTTTAAAATGAAAAATCTTTAATCTGAGAGATTTACATTTCAGATTTTTACGATTTTCAAGAGTAACAAATGAAAGTTTTTGAAATTTCAAAATATTTCAAAAATAAATCAAAAAAATTACGCATTTCTGGAATAGTTCAATTTTAAAAATTTTTAATAAAAAATGATGCAATTTTAAATGTTTTTTTTTTAAATAGGACCATTTTTAATATTTAAAATTAAAAATCTTGAATTTTCCACAGATAGACTTTATTATAGTTAATTTGAGAAAATTCCAAATACCAATTTTAAGACTGGCATTTCGAAATTACCTACTCCTGTACAAATAAAAACTCGAATCCTGTAATTTGAAATATAAATAAAAATTGTAACTTGAAATTTGGTAGGAAAAATTTCAAGTCCAAAAATTTTCTTCCTCCTTGATCGTCATTTCTGTACGATTACTTTTGAGCAATCCGAAATTATTCCGGAGTACACAAGATTTTCTCACGTAAAAGAGATTCATAGATGAGAAGTTAGTAAGTTGTTAACAAGTCGAACAAAAACTATTAATTTCTACCCACGCCTCTTTTCCTTGTGATTCAAATTTCTACAATCCTACGCATCCCCTCTTTAACTTTTTAAATTTAAATTTAAATTTAAATTTCACAAGCCTAGCAAATTCGCTTCACGCTCACTGTTCCAGTTTTTAATAAATTATCTCTTTCAGCTCTTTTTTTCAACTAGCAGTTATACTGTTTAGTGTACTCCTATTTTAAAAATATTGATTTAGAATTCAGTGACGATCGCTGCGTAATTAATAATCGTTGTTCGCCGACAATGGTCTTTGATTAACAAGATCTAGAATATTACAAGACCTTTTCGCCTTTCTCGAACCTACAAGATCTTAAAATTCAAAACTTTTTCTAGAGGGACTATAACCTTTAATTAATTTTAATTAATTTTAATTAATTAATACCTTTTTTCATCCTTCGCCCCGAATCCGGGCTCCACTCAAAATTGTCTCTTAGAAAAATAGAGTATTTTTGAAAAAATCAATGTTTCTCAAAAGTTACGTATATGTCAGAGCAAAAACAATTTTTCTGAGGTACAGTGAAGCTTGAGACAGGATATTTTCTGGGTTTAAAATTGGATTCGGAACGATTGGAAATCTAGCTTTGAACGAACTCTACTTCACTCGATGGAACTGCTTAAATCGGGATAGATAATTATTATTATTATTATTATTATTATTATTATTAAAAATCGTTTAAAAATAAAAATCGGGGAATAGAATTTGTTTTTGGGATCCGGTGCGACCAGCGCAGCAGAAATGATCAAAAATAGGAATAATTGGAGAAATTAAATTTGGGAATTGGCCATTTTCGATTTAAACAATTCTTTGATTCACTGAATATTTGCGAGCGCATTTTCTCATTCATTTTTCATCTTTCTTATCGAATTTCTAGTCAGGATGTCTACCCGAAGAATGACTTTAAATTTCCGCTTTTCTTTCGGTCATTTTAAAAGAATTGAATTATTTCAAACGCTTTTACAGATTTCTAAACATTTTAAAAGACTTAAAAGATGTCTGATTTGAAATAGGGAACTTAGACAAGAATGATAATTCTGACTTGGAACAAGCATTTTTTTTTTACATTCGCTTCTTCCAGTTTAGTATTGAAATTATTTGTCAAAATTCGCTTTCCATGTCAGAAATATTCTGTTCTGGGTCAACTAAAAAAATTCTTTACGGAAATTTCCTGTTCCAAGTCAGAATTATATTTATTTACAAATTTTCCTATTAGAATTCAGGGATATAGTGACTCCATTTTTCTAAAATTTGATAGAGGCAAATTTGCATTTTAAAAAAATCATCAAATTTTCTTTTTACAAATCAGAACTTGAATTATTTTCCCAAATTTCCCATTCTATGTCCGTTTTGAATGTTTGCAATTGAAGACTCTTCAATATTTATTGAGCCTCATCTTTTAAAATAATATTTACGATTCAAAATGTTGTAATTATGAATATTTTTTTTTTTTGAAATAGTTCAATTATGTATTATAGACACTGGAATTTTTATGAGAAATATCGAGACAATATGCTAGCAAAAATGATTTTTTTAGATAACTAGTAATTAAATATGCAAATAGCAAGCAAGTAATTAAGTAAGTAAATATGGTAAATATGGTAAATATGGTAAGTATGGTAAGTGGACAGGTAGACACTGAGAGGGTAAGTAACTATAAGGGACGGTAATGGAAAAAATTCGGATATAAGTAATTAGTAGCAGCCTAAAAGACTCGTGTCGAATTATTATCTTTTGCTTGGAAGAATCCTTATTTGAGCAGCTGATGGGCTCGCTCGTTTGCCACTTGTATCCTCGTCTCGTTCGACTCGCCCTGCAAAAGTAATAAAAACGTTCCTTTAAACAAAACAAAAAAAATTTCAGGATTTTATCTCAGAAAATTAAAAATGGGATCAGTATCAAGACTTTTTTTCACTTAAAGTGGTTTAACTCGACAGGGTTTATTCTTAAATCGTTTAATTTCTAAGGTTTGAAATTGAACATTTTCATTTTTAATAATATTGACACTCGATACCAAAACTGTAAAATTTGTAATTGTGTATTAATTGTATATTCATTATTATATAAATCTATTCAAAACTCTACAATTGGTGAAAATTACCATTTTTTTATTTTAAGCCTGTTAGCGAATCACCTATTTTCTTTACTTTGGGTGACTTTTTCATTTTTGAGACCCTTTTGGCCTTCTCTCAAAACTGTAGTTTTAATCGAAAGCATTTAAAACTCAACACTGTTTGGTTTCAATTCGACTAGTTTAAAATTAAATAATTTTATATTGAAAAGAATAACAAGGGTGACTATCTCTATTTTGTACAATTCCAACTTCAAGAATTTTCAGTATTTATTTTTGGATTGGATGAATTGTAAATACCTGAAACTTATAAGGTTTCGAAAAAAGTTAAATTTGGACATATTCTGTCTGAAGGGCTAGACAAAAAAGTTGGCTTTTACTTTACAATTGTACATTTGAAGATGATTTATATTGAAATACTTTTAAATCGAAAATCTTCAGTTTTGTAGGCTTGAATGTGAAAATTTATAATTACCTGGGGTTAAAATTGAATCATAAAGAGATTTAAAAAATAGTATCTAAAAAATCACTCAAGTAAATTTCAAAGTTCACAAATCTGATAGTCTTAATCATTCTGCTGAATGAGAACAAAAAAAAAAGAGATAAGATAAATCCGTCTTCGTATTGCCAGATAAGCCAAGTCACATTCTTGGGTGATTTAATCTCTGGACTAATATTTTAAGGGGAATTTTACAGAAAATAAATTCCACTTTTCTGAATAACATAATACTATTCTCAGCAAATATTCTAAAAGAAATAATGGACATTTGGTCTCTAAAACAAATTAAATTACATTACATTTTCCATCGATCAAATATTTGAATCTTTAGATAAAAGATGAAGTACATACCTTTTAAAAGTAAATTAAATTTTAATTTGGGGACTTTAATTTAAATAAAGGAAATTAAATGGAAATTTGAGAATTCTTTAAAATTCAAATATCAGAGACTTGCAATTTTCAAATTAATTTTCTTTCAAAAGATATCTGCTACCTTTACATGTTTTAAGGAATTTTAAAAGATTTTGAGGCAGTTCAAGGAATTTAAAATGAATTAATTAAAGGATTTAATATTATTTCAAAAATACTGAGGGATTTTTAAAAATAAAAATTTTAATGCTATGCCAAAGGATTTATTAAACTATATTTAAGAAAATGTTTTTTGTTACTTTTAATGATTCCAAGGTTTAAAAGATTGAAATAAATTGATTTTTATTATATTTTGATATTTTTAATTTGATTTATTTTATTGATTAATTAAAGATTCTAGGGCCTTTTAAAACATTGCAAAGAATTTTCAAGAACTTAAAGAAATCCAACGATTTCAGTAATTGAAGGGATTCTAAAGATTTTAAATTTTTTAGATTAATTTAGGAAATTACAAAAGTTCTTTTGTAATTTTTTAATTGTAAAAAAAGAACTTTTGTTCTTATGAAACCCTTTACATTTTTTTAACAAGATTTTAAAAAATTAAGAAATTTTAAAGGGTTTAAAAGGTTTTAAAAAAATTTCTACATTTTTTAAAATTATTTGAGCACCATTTCAAAAAATTTGAAACGTTTGTTTTTAAAAATAGATTTCACTCGTTTCAAGGAATTTCAAAAGCTTTTGGGGTATTTAAAAAAAAAACACGAATTAATTTCCAAGATATTTAACAAATTTCAAGGGGTAATAGATAAAAAACTTTAAAGTAATTTTAAAAGATTCCATAGTATTTGAAATATTAAAGGGTAATATAGAAGAAACCCAATTATTAATAATAAATTTCAATAATTGGAGAGAAAGCACAGAAATTGAAAGCTTTTAAGGGGTTTAACAATAGTTCAAATGATTTTGCATATTTTAGAGTCACGTAAAAGATTTTAAAGAATTTCAAGAAACTTTAAAAGATTTCAAAGGATTTGACAAGTTTTATGGTATTTAAAAAAATGACAAGTGATTTTCAATGAACTGAATGGATTTCAAACGATTTGAACGATTATGAAATGGAATAAATTGTTATGAAATTGCATGCCAAATAAGCTCTAGTAAAAATGAAATTTGCAGGACATAATATTTGGAATCTCATCTTTCATTTAAGCCAAGAAAAATAAAAAAATCTCTACCGGTTCCCTATTTATAATGTAAAATGTCAAACTAATTGCTTAAATTGAAATTAAAGATAACATGTCAAAGATTATGTTCTGTTTTTTTGTTTTTTGTTTGTTAGATTTTAGCCAGAAATTGTTGAAGAGAAGAGAAGAGAAGAGAAGAGAAGAGAAGAGAAGAGAAGAAAAATATGGAGGAATTATGGATGAGCTGCTGACCTTGCGATTGATCCTATCGATCTGGCGATTTTGGTTCTCCAGCTCGCTTCCCATATCGATCGCCATGTTCCTCAGGTTCCCAATCATTGTGTTGACCTGGCCCATATTTTCCTCCATTTCGCCTTCTCGAGCATCTCCTGTGATTTTTGCGATATAGCCACCCTGGGGTCCAAGACCGTTACGTTCGTCCATCACTCGTGTCGGTTGATTATTCACCACCTTTCCGTCGTCATTTCCTTTCCACGTGCCTTCATCTTCTTTGAAACTGGCACCCCTTTTAAAGAAAGAAAAAGAAAAAAAAAACAATAATTAGGGCCTAAAATATTTTAAATTTCGGACCAGAGACCTTCCCTCTGATTGCAAGAGGAAATTTAAACTGTATAAATAAATTCTTTTCTAGAGCAAATAAAGTTAATTCATTTGAATAAAGGTAATGTTTGAAACGCTTTGAATTCATAAATTTTCAAGTCAAAATATTGAACAGTTGAATTCAAACTGAAAAAAATGAAGATTTTTCATCAAAATAATTTAATCCTTTACTAAAGCAGATTAATCTTCCACCAAACAATTGCATCTTTAACCCTAAGATATGAATTTTTTAGTAAAAAGTACATTTTCCACAGAATATTTTAATTTCCTCCAACAATGTTGAATTTTTAAGCCAAAAGTCCAATTTTCTATAAATCAGTTGAAAAATCAGGTTAAAAAGATTAATTTTCTAAAAAAAGAATTTAAAAAAACGTTAAAGCTGATATTTCAAAAAAAAAAAAGATTTTAATTTTAAATTAGAAACACTTTCCGGCAACATTTACTTTCCACGTGCCTTCATCCTCTTTAAAACTGGCAGCACTTTAAAGAAAAAAGAATAATCAGGGCATAAAATATTTCTAATTTCAGACTATACACATTTTGTATGCAACAAAAAATTCAAATGTACTAATAAAATGCTTCACGGGGCAAAATGCTTCAAAAACAGGGAATAGGAGATTTTTCACGAAAATAAGGGAATAAATTCTTTTCAATCAAATTCATGTCAGTAATTAACTTGGATTATAAATTCTTTAAATTCTTAACATTTCTAGTAAAAATATTGATTTTCCAACAAAATAGAGAAATTTTCAACCAAGAAGATGATTTTTCAAAGAAAAATCAAACAAAACAGATTATTTTTCAATAAAACAGTTGCATTTTTAATACAAAATCATGGAATTTTTAATCAAATAGATGAATTTTCAAACCAACAAAATATTTGAATTTTCGACCAAATTGTTTAATCTTCATGCCAAAAACAATTAAATTTTTATGAAAAATGTTATTCTATAACCAGAGGTTAAAAAAATAATAATAAACAAAATAGTTGAATCCTCTACCAAAACAGATTAAATTTCAACCACGCAGTTGTATTTTTAACCAAAAATAATGCAATTTATAATAACAGAGATGAATTTTCAAACCAAAAATACAAATTTTCAACCAAGAAAGATTTTTTCGTTAAGGAAGAAAAAACTTTTCAAGCAAATTATTGAATTTTCAAAAAAGGCAACATTTCTTTAAAAAACTCACTTGAATTTATAACTCAAAAATAAGAGTTTTCAACCAAAAAGTTAATTTACAATCGAATATTTAAACTTTCAACCAAAAAATTAATTTTCAGCCAAAAATTGGAATTTCCTGCCAAATTGTTGAATTATCAAACCAAACAGATAAATTTGCTACAAAACAATTTAATTTTTTTAGAAAGGTTAATTTTCAACTAATTAGTAGAATTTTCGACCAAAAATATGAATTCTCAAGAGAATGAATACCATATTATTTAAAATTAATAGATTCATAATTCGACGCTTTTATTCAATGTAAAATCGTATTAAAATATTATTTCAGATTAAAATATTCAGTTTAAGCTATTTAATTTGAAATTTTGTAATTAAAAAAGGACAATTTTGTAATGTACAGGAATATTTTGATTGTTCATTTTAAATGAGCAATTATAAATCAAATATTCAAAACTAAAAATTTGGAAAGTGAATTGTTTGAAACAGAAAATCTTGAATTGTTCAATTATTAGAGTGCAATTAAAATTTCAAGTATTCAATTAAACAAATGTTTAATTTGTGAATAAAAATTTGAATTTGTATGTAAAACTAATAAGTCAACGAATATAAATGTGAGTTCCAGATGCGTCTTTATGATGAATGTAAAGTTTTATTTTAACAAGCGCAAAAAAATTCTACCCAAGCTTCTATTTTAAGCCACCATATTGTTCCCACAAAATAACTAACTGCAATAATTCCTCTCTTATTTCTTATTTCTTCAAAGTTCAAGAGGATTAATTCCTAAATATCTTTTCCATTACATTTCAATTATAAAATAATTGGTATAACTACATCCAACTCCAATTCAAATTTAAAAGTTGACAATTCAGATTTTTTCCAAATTGAAAAACTCTAAAATTTTAAAATACTACTTTTTTCTCAAAAATGGCAGCTTACAGGTCAATTTATTTTAGAGTATTTTTTGCTGATATCAATTTCGCAAACAGAAATATAGTAACCACAATCAAATACAATCCCACCCTTGAAAATTTTTCTCTTTAAAATATAGGAAAACATTCTTGGAAATTAAAAGAAAACAAGAATATCACAAATTTCAACAACCCACGACTTTTTTTATAAATAAAAAGATAATATAGTAAAAGAAGAAATGGGATAAGGAAGTTAAATTTTTTATTTTCATTTTGTTTGTTAGATTCTAAATTTTTAAATTAAAAGAACTCCATAGTTAAATTTCCTTTGTTAAAAAAAAAAGAAAAAAATATATTTTTAAATATAATTCCTTGAATTTTGTGAATTCTCTGAATGAAATCCTCTGAATTCTGTAAATATTGTAAATTCCTTGAATGCCTTGATTTTCTTAAATAAAGGTCAAATTCTGGACTTTTCTGAATTCCTTAAATTTTCTGAATTTCATCAATTCTCTTTATTCCTTCAATTTCCTTAATTCTTTGGATTCACTGAACTTTTCCAAATTCTCTTTAAAATCTCTTACTTCTCTGTATTCGCTCAAAATCTATTAATTTTCGTAATATGTTGAATACTCTGAATTCAATAGATTCTCTGAATTCCTTGAATTTCTTAAAATCTTAAATCTTATCTTATTTGAAAATTTTTCTTTTTAAGATTTAGGAAATTAGGTTCAGAATAAATTAAAATTCCTCTATAACGTCCAACTTTCAAATTTAACTAGGAAATTCTTGGGAATTGAAAAAAGGTTTAAAAAACTGAACAAAATTAGAAAAATAGATTTTTAGAAAAAGAATAAAAAAGCAGGAAAAGGATATGGAGGCTTTCGTATTTTAATTTCCCTTGTCTTGAATACTTGTTTTCAACACGAAATTGGGCTTTTCTTTAATTGTCAGCTATTAAAGACTGAAGAAAATGAAGAATACAATTTTAAGAAGTTGAATTTTCTGCAATTTTTTATTGTCTCTGTTTCTTTCTTTTAATTATAATTAAACTGTTGAAAATTGAATTTTCTGTAATTTTGAAACGTTGAATAACGATCTATCGATAATTAAATTTTCTTCAATATTGTGCAGTTGAATTTTCGACATTTGAAACCTCAACTTTCGAAGTTTCAAAAAAAAAAAAAGGAATTTGATATTAAAAACAATGGTAAAAATGTAAAATTCACACAGTTTTACATGAGAATTTAATTAAAATTCGGGTAAAAAGGTGGAAAAAAGTAAATTTTGTTGAAAAATAGTCGTCTAATGGTAAGATATAATTTTCGGAAAAATAAACTATTTTTGTTGATATGTAAAAGATTCGTACTTGTTGCAGGGAAGAACACAAAGACCACAGCATTTTTCCATCCCCGTCAAGTTTTTTTCAGCTTCACGCATGTCGGCATTGATCTGGTCCATTCCCTCCTCGATCCTGTCCAATTGTTCTGTTCGCAATTAAAACATCATTTTAATAACGATTTTGAAAAACAAGCTTGTGGAAACCACATTCATTTTTTTTAAACATACAGAACAAAAATAGAGACAATTGATGACAAAGTTCAACATTTAACATACAATAGTTCAGTAGTTTCCACAATGCTCAGAATTTTCTCAAAATAACAGATATACATTTTTGAACAATTTAAAGGCTGATTTTTAAATAGTTTTGTATTTGCAAAAGGTGTTTTGTTTCAAAAATTATTTAATTAAATAATTGAGCATTTTAATCTTTTAATTTTGATTCAAATGACCTTTTGCGAATCGAATACGATTCGTGCAAAATACCAGAAACCAAGCCTGCGTTATTTCGTCATAAATTGTTAAGAAAAAAATAATTAATTTTTTATATCTTATTTTATGGAAATTTTCCTTTCATTCACAGATTCACACTTTTTACTTATTGTCGAAAATTTTCATAAATATTAAAATACAAAAAAAAGGAAATATTTGTCAATTGTAAATCTATGAAGCTATAATCTTCATTTTGAAAGAATTTTTCTACTCTGTTCTTGAATCATTGGTATTGTTACTTTAATTAATTTATTTATTTCAAAATATTTAGGAATCTAGATAACTTTGAAACGAACATGAAAGAATGGAGAACTCAGGCTAAATGTACATATAAAGCAGATTTTTTTGTAGCCTCTGAATAAAAATATGTATTTTTTTTTTCTTGACACCTCCAGAACAATGAGATTCCATAAAACCTTTAAAAAATTTAAGTGGTCCAAAAACGCACTGGATTTTTTTCTACACTTTGAAGGTGAACAAATATCTTTTTGTAAATTTACGATATAATATTTGCTAATATTAGGTGTATCAGATTATAAGTGCAAGTTTTTTTATCCAGAATTAATCAAACAATATGAATCAATAAATCATTTTTAAACTCAAGCCACATAAGACCCTTTGATTTGATAGGGTCGTAAAAAACTCCATTAATGAAAAAATGCGTCTTTTCACACCAATTATTTTTAGTAAAGAAGATATTACTTTTTAATGATATTTTGATGTTTTACGAATGGTTTCAATAATTTTTTGTCTATAACAATCTTCTCTTAAAATAAGTGGATAATTTCGTTTTTTTCTACATTCTTTAACTTTATCCATTTATTTTTTTAAAAACTAATAATACTTTTTTGATTGCTTTTTTTATATAAAAAGACAACTCAATAGCTGCAAAGATAGCTCTCACGTTTTTTAAAAATTGAAAATTGAAACTTTTATCATCATCGAAAATTTATAAAACGTGCCTCTAATGCAATAAAAACTTCCCCTCCATTTTATCGAAAATTAATAAAAATGTTAAATCATACAAAAAGAAGTTGTTGATTCTCGTTGACATTTATTGATTGTAGTATCATTTTTTCAAAAGTAAAGAGCTTGAATGAGTTGAAGAATGGGAAAAAACTGCAACTTTGTAGTTTGATTTAGGAAAATGTTATATTCAAAAATTAATTATGAAATAATTTATTATTGTTACGCGATATCGCAATTTTTCACTTATGTGGTTTTTTGACACCCTACGAAATGTTTTTACAGGACTTAAATTCAACAGGTAGTTCATAATTCCTGTCCTTTATGATTATTTCTGAAAAAACCTTACACCTAATATTAACGAATCCACCGTAAATTTACAAGTAGATACTTTTTTAAATTAATTTTTCAATTGGGAAATAATTGTTAAAATTTCTAATTTTTGAGCAACTCCTTAATATCAACTTTAAAACAATTAAAAACCTGTTCATTTTGTGTTTGGAAACCTCACAAATCTGAAGATGAGAACATCAAAATTGAAAAGAGAATGTTGGACCACCCTACTTCACATCCACACAAAAAGCATAGGTGCAACGTTCAGAAAACACTCATACAATCATGCAAACACCCACACTGATACACCCAGAGACATTCAAGGCAGATTAAATTTTTTGTTTTAGAATTAAAAAAAAATATTATTAGTATAGCTATGCCAGTACGAGACCATTTACCGACCGATCAAGGTTCTGTTCCACGTTAAGTTACCGACAACTGGCGTCATTACCGACAAAGTCAGTCGGTAAGTTAACAGCAGTCGGCGCTGCAGATCCATGCTATGAAACGAACCTTTTACGACATATCAGTCAGTAGTCTACCTTACCGATCTTCATACTCTTCTAACTCCCACCTATCTCGTCATCTGCCTCCTTCACTTATTTTATCTCCTTATCCATCTCCTGATTGAGTAGATAAAACAGAAAGATTATCGGTAAGGTAGATCACTGATATATCGATTAAGATTCCGTCCCTGTTATGGCTATGCATTACCGACTGAAGGTAATACCGACTAATAGTAACTTATGACAAAACGTAACGTTCCTCAGTCGGTGATAGCAATTCTACTAATATTTAAGACAACAAAAACAAATATATATTTTTGAACTGAATAAGACCAATACACCCAACACGAAATTTATAAATAAATGAATACAGAGGTTGAAGATTTTTTCTAGAGAACCAAAAAAAGTACTGAAAATAAATGGTTTCTCGTTTTTTGCACGAAGTACGATTGTGTCCTGATTTTTGTAACGCAGCTAGAATGCGGTTTGTTTAGTAGAAAATTGCGGTATAGTTGACAAGAAGGAGGTGATTGGCGAGTCGAACTTGGACCGGCGTGGTCAAAGTTTGTGTCAACATTTTTTTAAATTCATTTAAATTACAGTTTAATAATTAACCTTCTGTTGACGTTAAAAATTTTAATTTCTATTGTCGTTAAAAACTTTGTTCTGCACGAGAAAGAATTTAGATGAGCAGATTTTGATGAGATCTACGCTTTTTAATTCGAACCATTACCATTATTTCCATTTAAGATTAAAATAAATAAATTCGATAATCAGAAATTTTTTACAGCACTGGTCCAATGAGTAATTTGGCACAAATTTATATTTCAAAAATCTCCCTACAAAATAATTTCTCTCAAAATCTTTCACCAAAAGTTTTTCTTCGAAGAAAAAATGTTTCCCTATAAAACAAAAATCAAATAAATAACAAATATCCTTCTAAATATTTTAATTAAATTTTTTTAAATCAAATGACAGGACTTAGACCACGCCAAAATGGTGCAAATATGGAATTTAACATTAAAAAAGGTTCATAAAAGTACATTTGTAGAAAAAAATTGTTCAGCTCTCAACTTTTAAATATGGGTATCTTCTAAATAATTTAAGTTAAAAAATAAGAAATTTTCCACCTTTTTATTGCAGAAAAAAAGTTTTTTCCCTCTTTATATGTATTATAATATTTTAATAGCCTCAATAGACTTAAGATTATTGTTTATACTTAATATTTAGCTTTGCTACAAATAATTTAATTTAACAAATGGACAATATTCTTAGCCGTCTTATATTTATAAAAGTAGATTCTTAAACATAATAAGCACAAGAATATTATTAAAACCTAAAATTCTTATTTGGAATGAACAAATAAAGTTCACAAATAGAACAATTTCATCCTTTTTTAATTAAGATAATATATACCAAAGCTCAATTTAAGGTTTGAACAATTGTTGGAAGTTTATTAAGTCTGCGACACTATTTTTATAGATAAAAAATGGAAAATAATTATTTTACGAAAAAATCGATTATTATTTCTATTTGTTAACGTAAGGTATTTATAACAACATTAAATGTAGGCAGTTATTTTCTGTAGCTTAACAAGTGTGAGAAGCTACTCTGACACGCATTAGATTGGAAAAAATGTTTTGTCGTAGAAAAATATGAAAATGTTTTATTACTTTATAACATGTTTTCATAACAAAATTCTACAAAAAATCCATTATTTACTTTCTTTATATGCTCATTGCTCAGGATGTAATTTAAGATGATCACTAATATATAAATATATATATAATCCTTAAGAGCTGAAAATTTTTTTTTAATTCCCTTTTTTCTAAATTTGTTTTAAAATAAATTAAAAAAATATTAAGATTATCGTTTTGTAACTAAATTCCATATTTGCACGCGCGGAAAATTTGCATTTTGCGAAGGGTTAATTCTGAGAGCGTTGGCCATTAAGGTGTCAGTGAGAATGAATAGTAATTAGTAGTCAGTAATAAGTAATAAGTAATAAGTAATTAGCAATTAGTAATGAGGTCATTAGCAAAAAATGATTTTGGTTAGGTTTTTGCTCCGTACGTACACTTAAAATGTAAGGAGAGCAAGACGATCTCCGATCGGTGTCCCCCGACTGGGTTTTGGATTTTCATTGTTCATTTTTCATTGTTCATTTTTCATTTTTCATTTTTCATTTTTCACTATTCACTTGTCATTTTTGATTAACTTCGGGACCAACTTGAACTTGTATTACGTACTTGCTTTTGTGTTCACGTGTGTGTACGTATGTGTCGGCGAGGTGGGTTTTTCGTACGAGCTGCTTGTGTCGGAAATCTAATTATTATTCTTGTTTTTTCTTTTTTTTTTATAAATACAAAAAATTATAATTATACATAAATAATTTACAATAATAATTTAGACTAGCTAGGTAGATGGCTTACCGCCTTGTTCATCCAGCATAACGAGGCTTTTCATCCCCACCTCATGGCTCTAAACAGGCAACCGACCAATCAGAGGCATTAAAATCAGAAATTCAAATGAACCACCCAGCCAAATTCAAATAAAAGCTCATCGGTCCAGGAATTAGCCATCATCTCCCATTTTTCACTTTTATTTTTTACAACTCTACTTTTAATTGATTGCACATTTTTTTATAGGGGAGAATGATACATAGTGGATAAGAATAGTATTTTTTAATTTATTTTACTGACGAGAGTTCTGTCTGGAATTTTAAGCTTCCAATTTTTGAATTCTTCCAGATTTTAATTATTAATTTAATTTAATTTGATTTAACAATTTTCAAAGTGTTTTAAATTTAATTAATCGAAAAAATTAAATTCAAAAATTTTCAACATTAAATTTTAATTTTCTAAAACCTATATATAATTAAAGAAATTTATTAGAAAATTTCAAATATTTTAAATATAAACACAAATATAAACTTTCCAGTAATTACAATTTTTCATTTTTTTTTTATTCGGAAAAATAACTTTTCTAAGAATACTTTGAATTATTTCAAAACATATTCAGAAGTTTTTACGATATTTATTTAGAAGGAAAAAAATCTTTCTAAGAATTTTGAAAGGTTCCAAGAAATTAAAAGAAAATTCTCAAGTTCCTGGGAAAATTTCAAACAATTTTCTTTTTATTTGAAGTTTACGAGAAAATTGAAAAAAATTAAAAACATTTTAAATATTTTCCTCAGTTTTCGAAAAAAGAATTAAAAAAAAGAAAAAAAATCTATTATTTTGCAGGACTTAAACCAAAATGTAGGAAAATTTTAACCACTTGAAAGAATGTTTAGAAGATTTTAACAAAACTCAAAAATAATAATAAATTTTCTTAAGATTTCTCGAAAAACTTATGATTTTTTTATTTAAAATGTTTAGAATTTTTGAAAACATTCAGAAATAATTCAAAAGTTGAAAAGATTTCAAAAAATAAAAAAAATAAAAATTTTGGAAGATGCGGAAATAAAATTTTTAGGCCTTTTAAGGAGTGGGAAACTTTTAAAAATATAGAAAATTTGAAGTAATTTCTTTTTAAATTTACAAAATTAAAAAAAGAAATTAGAAAAAATTTTAATTTTTAAAAAACATATTCAGAAGTTTTGAAAAGATTCAAAAAACATTTTAACAAAATCTAGATTTTTTTTTAATTTCAAAAAAGAAAATTATAAATATTTTTCTCCGGAGGAAATTGTGAAAAATTGGAAAGCATTACAAAAGAATTCCAAAATTGCCGAAATAGAATCTGAAATCTTTGAAAGGAGTTTTTTTTTAATTTCCCAGGATTAAAAAAAATTATGAAAATTTCGAATCATTTAAAATAATATGTAGAAGGTTTAAAATTTTTGAAAAGATTAAAACATAATTCAAACTTTGAAATGATTTAAACATTTATTTTGTTTAAGTAAATTTTTGAGGCTTTAGAAAAACAATTCTAGAGGCTTTATAAGAATATTTAAGGGTTTAAAGAAAAAAAAAATAATCTAGAAGCGCACAACTGATCCTAGTTGGTTCTGGAATTCAAATAAAAAAAAAAGAATTTTGCTTCCCCAGAAAAAAGGAGGTGAGAGTCAATCCTGGAAACGAAAAAGCTCAAATATTCATCTAGCGTTGTTCGTACGTAGCAAAAAATAAATAAATAAATCCACGAAGGATGAAAGGATTAAAATGGTTAGTCGATGTAAATCGATGTACTACTACAATTCAAAGATTAATCTCATTGCAATCACTGCGCGTCCACCAAAATTTCCGAAATTTCCAAAATATTAAATCAATTATAATTCCCAAAAAATGAAATATTCGGTATCAATCTGGTGCAAACGCTTTGATTACTCAAATAATGCAGAGTAAGATAATGATGATTCTGTAAAAAAAAGATTTGATTAGAAATTTTTGATTTTTGCACATGTATAAAATTTTAAAATTCTATTCTAAAATAAACGGTGAAACTACTAAATACTTTCTACAAAAAAAAAAAAACGTTTCAAATCTAAAAATTAAATTCAAATCTTTTTTTCTTTGTTTTTATAAATATAAGGTAATATTCTTTGTCTCTTTTAGAGTTCTTCAGGGTAAAAAATGCCGAGAGCGACGAAGAGACACCGAGCGAAATAAGCGATAGACAATAGTTGGAGCAATTAGACAGACAATTAAAAGTTAAGTTAGCGATAGAAAATAAGATGGGATTTAGAATCGAGACTAGAGATTAGAAAGAATGAGAGAATATGACTCGCACATTGAAACACGGTCCTTGGAAAAAATAGCGGTAGTATAGCTGTAAAAGTGCGAAAACACTTACCGACCGAGAAAGTATCTGTTCCGGACTAACTTAACAACAGTCGGTAAGCGACCATCAGTCGGTAAAGTACCGACCGACGGTAATATCGTTTGTGCTCGCGGACTCTCACAGCTACAGTACCAATAGTAGCAGAGACCAAATAATAGCCTGTACATTTAGATTGAATCCAAATATCCAACTGTAGTTTTTTTTTGCCTTTTCAAAATTTGTTGCTTACCGCCTTGGTGGTCTAGCATCGTCAGTATGTTCGCTCCGGTATCCTCGCTCTAAATTGGCCCACGAAACGGAAATGAAAAATCATTCAGTGATGCAAAACTGCGGAAAAATTATAGAAAAAAACAAAAAACAAAACAAGACCGCACGTTTCCACCTTTTATAAATTATTATCAATTTTACGTTATTCTTCACAATTGTTTTTAAAGTGGCAAATAAAATTGTTGAGGTGAAACGCAGGGTCAGGGGGAAAAATAATAAAGGGTTATAATGATACATTGGATTATAAAGTAAAATAAAAAGCTCCTTAAATGAAAATTACCACCCGGTGTTAATTTTGAAATTAAATTCTTTGAGGGATTTTGAAAACTTTTAAATTCAAAACTCAACCACTTTTGCACTTGTTAATTATCAAGGAATAATTTATTTAGTTTATTGGATATTTTAACATCGAGTGGTACTTTTATAAGTGGGAACGCGATTTTTAACGCATGAATTTTATCTATGTGATGATATATTTTATTTATAAAAATCCAAAGGAAAATTCTATAAACGAGAAGGCTTTTCCACGATAAAATTTAAAACAAAAAATTAGTTTTTTCTACATTGCATAATTATAATAAAAAATTAAAAACGTTCCGCAGTGGTGCAAATATAAAATTTCCTATTTAGAAAGGTTTACAGCTTTAAATTTTTAACAATTCTTTGTTTTAGAATGAAAGAGAATTAAATTCTTAATAAACCTGCAAAGCGATATTTTTCAAGCTTATCATTTTCGTTTATTTTATATACGACAAAATATATTTGGTCTCAGCTCCTAACCCTTGCACATATTTATATTTAACTTAAATTACGATCTGAGCACACAATGAAAGCAAATAATTAGTTTATTATGCAATTTTATTGTTATAAAATAATTTTATGAATCATTAAAAGACTGTCATACATTTTTCACCATAAATTTCGTTATCATCTAACTCGTATCAAACTATCTTATTAAACTAACAACTAATCTGCAGAAATTTTGTCTACACTTGATATTTAGCTTTGGTAAAAATAATTCAAGTTGACGAACAGAATATTTTTATCATTTTTTGGCGGAAAAAATTCTTGGTCATCTAATATTTATAGAAGCTGTTTTTTTCGGGCATAATAAGCTCCAGAAAATGACTCGGAAAAAATTCTTTTTCATCTTTTATGCATAGAAATCACTTATTAGACTTAATAGAATCCAGAAAATTCTTGATTATAGTAAGTTCTATTTTTTATTAACTTGAATTATTTAAAAAAGTTAAATTGTAAGTGCTAGAAATTTTCGGAAGTTATTTAGGTTTACTAAAATTATTCGAATCGCTAGAGCGGAGGGAAAAAAATTTGCTGGTAGGCATCCGAAAAAAGTAAAAAAAAATTTATTTCTCTTAATATCTTGTGTTCTCTCTTGTGATTAAAAAAATTAACATTTTTTTTAATTGAAGAAATTGCTATTTGTCCAAAAACTATAACGAATTTTTAATACCTACATTTTTTAATAGTAAAAAATCATGCAAAATTAGAAATTAAAAAAAAATCATTTTCATTTGTAATTTTTTTTTAATGTTCCAAGAACATGTTTTCTGGCTTGAGATACAAGCACAATTTGTTTATTCAATCATTTTGCTTTTTTTCGTGATTTAGGAATTTTGAGATTTTTTTGCAAATACTGTAGGTTTCAAAAAATCTTCCACAATTTTTGAAACAATAAGACATCTTTTTTAAATTTATAAATAAAAAAAAATAGAAGATATTTACCAAATTTTTTCCCTCAGCTCAAACGATTCGTTTAATTTTGGCATTTTCATTCCGCCCTACTGAGAAATTGATTATGACAATAAAATTGAACAATGAACAAGTTATTTGCCTTTTGCGTATTCTCAGGTTGTAAATAAAGTTCATACGACATCGAAGGGTTAAGAGCTGAAAAAAATATATTTTTCAAAACATTTTACTTTTTCTGCAAATTTCTTTTGAAAAAAACTAAGAAGTAAAAAAATTAAAAATTATCGCTTTCAAAGATTCTTAAAAATTTTAATGCTTTTTAAATCTGAAGAAACTGTAAGATCAGTCAATGAAAGGCTCTAAACCTTTTTGAATTGTAAATTTCAGATTTGCACCACTTTACGTTTATTTTTGTTAAAGGCCCTGTAAGACTTACGAAATTCCTACCTTACCGACATTTTTTCGTAACTAGTAACTAACTACTCAGGGCAACATGAGATGAGATATCGAGTTAAAAATTTAAGAAAATGAATTAAAAGGCATTAAAAAATGTCTGTATGGTCCTAAATTTTCCGAATTAAGAACAAAAAAATGGATTTTTTTTCTTGCATTTCGAAAAATTTAGGACCATATATATCTTTAATTTATTTTCCAAATTTGACAACCGGTATCTAAATTTGTGTCGACGTAATTGATGCAAAATTACTGCTGGTAAGATAGGAATCGGGTAAATATTACATGGCCTTAATGGGAATTTTTTTAAATAAAAAAAAATGTCTGACCATGTAAAAGCCTTCGATAATCGAAGATGAGAATTGGTGAATTTATGAAATAGATGAAGAAAATGATATCTAACAATTATTACATGGTACAGACAGCTACTGCTATAACATTGCCAATATGATACAATTTTCGTCTAGAATTAAAGCAACATAGCTAGAAAAAAGCTTCAGGTGTGTCTACCAATGAAAAACGTGTCTGCGAGCGCGCACGTAAAAGTAATTAAAATAAATTATCCTTAAGGCCATGTAATATTTATCCGATTCCTATTTTACCGACATTTGTGTTCAACATCTTACGTCCACACGAAATGTGACATCGAGGTGAAAACTTCGGAAATTGTATAAAAGACACCAAGGAATGTTTCGATGGTCCTATTTATTCAGATTACAAGAAAAATTTCAGAAACAAATTTTGTTTGTAGTTCTAAAAAATTAAGATCTGAGAAATGTCTCTTGGTGCCTTTTATTTAATTACGTAAAATTTCAGCTGGATATTTAAATTCGTGTCGACTTAAGTTGTTGCGAAAAAATGTCGGTAAGATAGGAATCGGACAATTGTGACATGCCCTTAAATTCATAATTAATCACGCCCTCCACACAACTGAATAGACACGAAATATACTCACAACACTGTGAAAATGACCTCAAACAGTGTTTTTCACACAAGTGCCTTTCAAGCCTGCAAAACACCTTTTTCGAAAATTAAAAAAATAAATAAAAGTTTTTTTTCACTCTGAAAAAAAATTTCATTGTGCGAAAGTAGGTGGTCTTGGCTATAGAGAAAGAAGTAGGCTTAGAAATTTAGTGCTTAGATTTATTTATTTGTGTTTTTTAAGAATTTTGTAGTGTATTTTGTATTTGGAATTTTTTATATTACCTTTTAAGTATTTCAGTACATATTATCTAAATATTTTAGCATTTATTTCATAAACTATGTTTTTACCTGGGTTTTTGTGTTTCAAAATAATAATAATAATACTAATCATAACAATAATAAAACAGATTTTATACAAAAATAAACAAAATAATTCCATTTTTATTATAAGAAGGAAGATATAAATTCAATTGTAACCAATTTATTATTGATCTCTTTATTTATTATGCGGAATTTACTATTCAAAAAGGTATACGGCCTTCAATTACTTTTTAACCTATTTTTTAAAAACAATTTACAAACAAATCAATTTTAAAAAAATATATTGTTTTCCAGCTTTCAACCCTCAGGTAGATTTAAAACCAATTTTAATTACAATTTCAGCATAAAAAGAGAAATTATTCCTTTATTGTTCAATCTTATTATTATAAACTTTTCTATGCATAATAATAATTAACAAATATAAAGTTTTCATACTTTTTTGGCGGAAATTTTTTTTTTATATTATATGCACCGAAATAGCTTATCAAATATACTAAACTGTAGAACACTGTTAAAACTTAATATTTAGCTTTATTGTAAATAATTCAGGTTAACAAATTAAAATTTTTCATCCTTTCTTTGACGAAAAAAATTATTCTTAACCACATCTCTATCGAAATAGTTTCTTGAACTTACTAAACTGCTTAATATTGGTAAAACTAAACAATACTTGTGTCAAAAATAATTTAAGCTAAAGAACACAAAATTTGGATATAGACATGTGAATGTTTTCCGAAACGGATACAAATGGTCCATTTATTAACTTAAATTATTTATAACAAAGCTAAATATTAAGTGTGAGCAATAATCCGTAGTCCAGTAAGCCTAGTAAAATATTCTGATACATATAAAATGAAAAAAAAAAACTTTACGAGCAAAAAGGTTGAAAAGTTTCATTTGTTTATTGAAATTATTTAAAACAAAGTGAAATGTTAAGTGATAACTTTTTGTAGGTTTGTAAGTTTGAGAAGATACATTGATATTAATTAGATATTAAATATTTTTTTTCGTCAAAAAAGTATAAAAATTATTTATTTGTTTATAAAATTTGTTTGAAAAATTTCTTTATAACATTAAAATTGAACAATAAACAAATTACTTGCCTTTTATGTATGCTCAGGTTGTAATCAAGTTGATTGTAAATGTATAATATAAAGTTTAAGAGCAGAGAAAACACTTTTTTTTGGACTGTTTTTGTAACTTCGCTTTGTAAACAATAGGTTAAAAATGATCAAAGTTAAAAATATTGGTTTGCACGTTTCTTAAAAATTATTGGTATGAATGATAAATCTTGAAAACAAAAATTCTCGATACTTAAACATTCCCGAAAAAGATAATATTCGAAATAAAATTTTTTCGAAATGATTAAAATACCGACAATATAAAAATCCCGAATTACAAAATTCCCCAAAGTTAATAATATTACCAATTTGGATAGGTAAATTTCCTAATATACTATTTTATTTACTATTTTATTTACAAATTTTTAATTGGGAATTTTTTAATTCGGACATTTTCTAGTGTCAAAAATGTTATTTTTCGGGATTTTTCAGTCATCCCAATTTAATTCTCTTTATTTTATTTCTCTAGACTTATAAATCGAAAAAAAGTAAAAAACGGATAACAATTGAAGCTGCAGACCTTTTTGAATAGAAAATTCCAGATTAGCACGACTTTGTGTCGCAAACACTACCTAGATTAATTTGAAGAATAAATTGTCGCCTTTGCCTAAGAAATAAATAGATCAGTAACTTAGTGTATAATTATTTAAAAAATTATATCAAAGTATAAAAGAAAATGAATTAGATTAATTAAATTTAAAATAATGTAATCGAAACTTATTTTCAATTAATTTAATATAATTTAAATCATTTAAATTAAATTGAAAGTAATTTAATTTTACTAAATTATTTTAATTATTTTATTTTAATAATTACGTGAAAAATTGTCTGTGTTCTAAAATTTGATGGAAAGGACACAATCCGTAGGAATATAGAGAAACATATAGAGAAAGAGGTAGAGGTTTTTCACAAGCTTCTGTGAGTTCTGATTGCATTGCCAGTATTACCAGCAATGAAAAAAGGCTGTACGGTAGATTTTTTTGTAGAGCGTAGCAGTAGCGGTAGCAGTAGCAGTAGCAGTAGTATTAGTAGTAGTAGTAGTATTAGTAGTAGTACTAGTAGCGGTATAGTAAGGTATAGTATTCATAGTATTTTAGTATCACTAGTTATTTAGTATTAGTATTAGTATTAGTAGTAATAGTAGTAGTAGTTTTTTTTATTGTAGGTAGGTAGTAAAATACAGTAAATCTAAAGTAAAAGTCGCAGTAGAATAGTAGTAAAGCTGGTCATAATTTTTGTTGTAATTTTGGTTTTTGAATTTAGTATTCAATTGTGGCAGTAAATAAATATCGATTTTTCTGTTGAGTGTCAAGTGCTAAATGTTTCTCTTCCCTTATCTTTTCCTTTCAAAAATAGTTTTCTATTTTCGAAAAACATCAATATTTTTCCAAAATAAAATTTTCCGATTACTTTTGTTTTCGGTGTAAAGTGTACTTTGAGGAACTACAGCCGGCTCCGGGAAGGGACTAAATCCTGTCTAGTGTTCTAAACAGTTTAAGTGCTCGGAGAAATTCTCACGAGCATGAGAATATTCTCGAGAATATGCTCGATGTTT
>JAAAKG020184721.1:0-25451 GCA_010014905.2 Druon quercuslanigerum
AAATTAAAAAATTAAAAAATTAAAAAATTAAAAAATTAAAAAATTAAAAATTAAATTAAAAAAATTAAAGTTAAAGCGGGCGTGCGTGATGCTGATAATAAGATTTTCTTGAAAACTTCACAGCTTTATTCTAGTTTCTAGAAAGGATTCTACTAATAAAAAAAAGTAACAAATGTAATTTTTAAATTTGGCTTCTAAACTAAAAAGGATACCACAAAAGAAGAAATATATTATTTTCATGGAACTTTCGTTTTAACATTTTTTAGTATCAGTCACTGTTTGCGAGAAAGAATATAAAATTCGATTGGAAGAAAAACGAATCCTCCTGGCTACAAAAGTTATTTAGGGAGCATCAGATATGGTTTGAATGTATACATTCAAAATATATTTTCACTGTTCCATTTGAAAATAAAATGTTTACCTTGAAAAAATGTGTGAGATATTTTTTCGGAATCTCACAACCTGGTGTATTGTTTCAAATACTTTCCTTAACTTGGGCCTGTGTAAAGAAAGATATATAATCTGCAATAAATTTTTAAAGTCTTGCCCTTTTTATTCATTTTTTCGTCAAATTTGTCTTTGGCAGCATCTTAGGAAAAAACTATAAGACCCTTGAAATTACCTTAAAAATATAATAACATTTAGCTTGAAATTATTTAGCTAAATAATTTTAAAATAAAAAGGGTGAAAATTGAAATATTGTCACGTAAACAAAAGTCAAAATTTTATAACAAAAAAGCCCTTTAAAACTTGAACAACGATAATAATAATAAGTAAAACAAATTTTTAACACAGTGGTTCAATCGTCAAACAAAGATTATTATTTTCACCCGAATATAATATAATAATGTAAGAATTTTTAATTAAGATTGAATTGAATATAAGTAATTTTAACTGCGTAAATATGCCTGTATTTAATTAATTTAATGTAATTTATAAACTTTTATTGAATTTTAACTGGAGTTCGCATAATAATAACAAAACCTTCTTTTTTACTTGGTTAAATCCAAAACTCGCTAGCGAAATAAATAAGTTAGATAACAAAAGGAAATAATTTTATATCGAAACAATTTGTATTTTATGATCATATTATATGACATTCCCATAAATAAAAAATTATCAAAAAATCTAAATAAGAGAAAAAATATTCACTAAATCCTTAGGCAATTATCTGAAAAACAAGTTTATTATCTTTTAAAATAAATATTTCACCACAGAGATGGCGGATGTTTGAGTAATTTTTTAGCAAGCACCAAGTTGATAATAAAATTATAATTCGAATAAAATTTGTCATCCAGTTTGAACTGGAAAACATTTTTTTTGCCGAAGATACCATCTACGACATTGTTTGAAATTTCAGGAACAAAAAACTAAAAATAGGTTAAATTAAAATACTTAGCTACTGTGTCAAAATTTGACAAGTCAGCCACCTATTTTGGCGAAATTCAAATTTTTACCAAAGTTATTGTTAATAACTTTTTCTGCATGAATTTGTCATTATTTATTTGCTTTTAATTCATTGTACGAGTTTCTAATTTTTTAAATGGTAATTGTAAACTGGCAACTCTTTCAAAACAGATTTTTTATTTTTACAATAATTGTAATTTGTTAAAAATATAAAAAATTTATTTAAAAATGAAAATAAATGTATTTTGTCTATGTAATTTTTGATTTTTGATCATCGAATATCAATCTTTATTTCATGACGTACAACATGAAAAAGGTCAGTAGACAAATTAGCTTTCAGCCAAAACCATCAGACCGATTTTAAATTAATTTGTTTAATTATAGCTTATGACATTTGTAATAAAGTTGCCGAGGCATTTAAAAAAAATTAGAATAATTTTTTGATTTCAAAAAGAATATTTATAAAAAAATAATTGCGAAGATGCCAGTTTGTGGAAATTTATCCAATTTATGCGAAAGTACATATAATTAGTTGGGAAACTTGTTTTAAATGGTGTCCAGCAGTATCAGATATTTAAAATTGTTTATAATTTTTATAAGCAAATTATTCAACAAAAGTTTCATTTTTAGTAAAAATGATATATATCGACTTCAGATATGTGTTTTTAAGTAGAAATTCGAACAAAAAAATTTCGATATAACTTATAAAAAATAGAGACCATTTGCTAATTATTTAAACTAATATTATAAAGAAATGCATAAATTCGTCATATTCAAATAGATATGTTTCGTTTTTTAAACAGAAAGGAGAATAAATATCTTGCGTATAGCTTTCTTTTGCGATTTTTTGATTTTATACAATTATTGTTATTTGTTTAAATAAAACTAATTAACAAACTCATAATATTGTCGTTTTTAAGTAAAAGATTTTTTTTTTAATTAGCTGCAGATATGTTAAAAATACCTCTTGATATGATACTTAGTTATCAAAAAAATAATTTTTATTTGTTTAAACAAATTAAGTGAAAAAAATTGACTTTTCTGCCATTTTTTAACAAATGGATTTCGTTTCTTTGGAGAAACGGATTCTTGATTTCGTGCTAGTGGCTCTATAGTTATTTGTTATTAACACTAAGAAATTATTAACTGTTGTTGAAAATGTAATAAATAATTGCATAATTTGGTCCCGTTTTACAATAAGTACAAGAATATTAGGGATGTCCAAAAACAAGGTTTGCGATTTTTGATTATCGACCCCCCCCTCCTGATTTGTTTATTTTCCGGAAAAATAGAATCCATTTTTTGCTATCAAATCGGTCAAAATTAACACTTGTTCCCCGGCTTTTGAAATGAATATTTTTTTCTCATTATACGATAAGGCCATATTTCCCTTTCGAGGTAGGGGAACATATTTTTCAGTTATGTGATGAATTGTTTTAGAAATTTTAATTGTGACCCCAAAAACATTTTAAAAATGAAAAAATACATTAAAATATAAAAAACTTTCTTTTTTTAATGTTGGAATTGTACAACACTTCTACAAGACTTCTACAATACAAGCGTAAAGTGAAATAGCGAATATGGTATTGGAGTGACGAAAATTGTGCAAAAGGAAATCAAGGAATTAATAGAATTCAAGGATTTCGCGAAATTCAATAAATCAACGGAATTCATGATATATGCGGAATCTACGGAATTCGCAGAATTCGTGGAATTCAAGAAACATACGAGATTAATAGAATTGAGGAAATTAATGGAATTTAAGGAATTCGCGGAATTTATAGAATTCAAGGAATTCGTGAAAATCACGAAATTCGCGAAAATCACGCAATTCGCGGAATTCATAGAATTAGAGAAATTTGCGAAATTTATGGCGTTTACGGAATTCAAGCAATTCATGAAATTCGCGGAATTCATACAATTTATGGGACTGAAGCAATTGTCGGAACTGATGGAATTCACAGAATTTATGGAATTCACTCAGATCACGGTATTCAACGAATTCACTAAAATCACATGATTCACTGTATTTGTGGAATTCGCGGAATTTATTGAATTTACGGATTTCGCGAAATTCACGAAATTCATGAAATTTATGACATTCACGGAATACGCTTCATTTACGGAATTCGAGGAATTAACTTTAATCACGGAATTTACGGGAATCATGGATTTGAGGAAATTCGCGGCATTAACGGAATTCAAGAAACTCATGCAGTTCGCAACATTCATGGAATTGACGGAATTTATAGAAATCGCGGAATTCATGGAATTGAAGGAATTCACGGAATTTATGGAATTAAGTAAATTTGTGAAAGTCCGTGAATTCCACACATTCCTTGAATTCCGTGATTTTATTGACTTTCATTTACTCATTGAATTTTATCAATTCCTTTAATTTCGTGAATTCCATGAATTCCAAGATTTCCACAAATTCAAAAATTTTATGAATTCCTCTAGTTTTATGTATTCTACGAATTCTGTTAATTTCGTGAACTTTATGGATTCCACAAATTACATTAATTCCGTAAATTCTGGGCGTTACATGAATACCGCGAATTCCTTGGATTCCGTCAATTTCATGATTAACGTTAATTCCAAGAATTCCGTGAATTCCATACATTTAATGAATTCAGTGAATTCCTTCAATACCGTTAATTGTTTATATTCCATGAATTCCTTAAATTCCATAAATTTCGTATCTTCTTTGAATTTCATGAATTCCGCAAACGCCATAGATTTCGTACATTCCTTCATTTACATTAATTCCATGAATACCGTGAATTCCATAAATTAAGCGTATTCCGTGAATTCCATACATTAAGCGTATTCGTTGGTTTCCCTGAATTCTGCAAATGTACCGAATTTCGTGATTTCCGTGAATTTCTTAAACTGCCTGATTTTACTTAATTGCTTGAATTCCGTGATTTCAGCGAATTCCATGAATTCCGCAAATTTTTTGAATTCCTTCAATTCCATGAATGCTATGAATTCCTTGAATTTGATTAATTCCGTGAATATAATGCATTCCATACATTTCGCGAATTCCTTTAGTTGCATGAAGTCCTTTAATTCCGTGATTTTTATCAATTTGCATGTGAGATACCAATTCAAATCCAAAATTTGGAAAATACAAAGTTATGTATTGTAGCGCTATGTTACGTTTCGGAAATAAACTTCCAATAAATGTAGTGGAAGTTTCAAACAGAAATTTGTAACAGTGTAGGTATTTAATTCTCTACATGAAAATGTTAAATTTTCATTGTTAAATAAAAAAAGTTTCAACATCTTTTTTCTAAATTACGCCACGACAGTTTTTCATATTATATTATTTTCTTATATACGCCACTATCATATTTAACATCCTTATTGCGGTTGTGACGTTTGGCCACGTGGAAATTTGTAAGCGGTTGTGCGAACGTATGTAAATAGTTCTGAAGAATATTTCAGTAATAAATCTCACAGATATGATATCTGAGATAAATAGTGTTTCTTCTTTCAAATAACTTACAGCAGAATATAAACTCATAACCTTTTACGAAATTCTTTCAAAAATAGTGTCCAATTCACTAGCCTTGTCTCTACTTGCATCCAGAAACAATGAAGATAACCATTCTACTTTTTTCTTGCGTCGCTTGGGCTAATTTTGCATGTAAGTTGACTTAATATAATATGATAAAATATTAATAATACTTTAAAGAATTAAGAAATTAGATAAGATCTTTAGAATAATAAAGTAAAATATTACATACTCTCATAATGTTGAGAAAATACCGTGGATCTCGAACTAAAGGGATCCATCTCGATTTTTAAATGAAAGTAAGATAATAGCACTTTGTGATTGTTTAATCTGCTCTTTTTGCACAAAATATTAATCTGGATCCTAAATTTTACTTCGAAATACACAAAATGAACGTTAAATAAAAAATTTGTATTTAAAATGATGTCCTAACCAAAATGAGAACTCAGCACCATCTTCACAGATTCGAATCTTTTAACATAAGGGAATAAAAAAGTGACGATTAAAGGATATAATAAAATAATCTGAAAAACTGAGATGTTAGTTGTTTGAAATACTTAGTGAATGGATGTGATTATAGTAGATTGGATTGAATTGTCTTGAATTTGATTGAATCGAATTAAATTGGAGTGAATTAGATCAGAATGCATTGAATTGGATTGTGATGGATTGCATTAGATTAGATTGAATAAGATATGATTGAATTGAATTGGATTGCATTGGAAAGAATTAGATTGGAGTGATTGTATGAGATTTGATTTAGCGGGTTGGATTGGAATAAATTGGATTGAATAAGAGTGGATTAGATTAAATTCCCCCTAGGCTTTATAGATTGGGACTCTATGCAACTTATTTGCACTCATGACCGGGTAGTGTGATAACAAATAATGTGTGATACTGAGACCCTAAGTGGCACATTGCCTCGTGTCAATTATAGTACTCGTGTCTTCGTTGAGACTTTTACGTGAAGACACTTCAGATCTCTTTAGGTAAAAAATGAGGGTTGGCCTTCGGGGTTAATGAATATTATTGTGGAATTGAGAATATAACTTGGGTTTTTCGGAAGGTGATTTGGGTGATTATCTCAAATTCTAAATTTTTTTTAAGACTTACGTGAAGACACTTCGGGTCTGTTCAGATAAAAAATTGGGGGTGGCCTTAGGGATCTTTGAATATGATTATGAGATTAGAGATAATAACTTTGTATTCTTGAGATGGAAACTAAAATTGTCTGTTGATTACTGGTCAGAAGATTGATTAAATGATATCTGTAAGACTCTTAGTATACAGTTGTTAAAAACGTTTCGACTGTACATTGACAGTCCTCATCAGTATTAAACCTTCTACGAGAATTTTGAACCTGGAAGTCTTGAATTTATTTATTAACTATTGGATTCACTCCGTCTGCTGGACGTACGTCCCGCCGTTTACTATATTTAATCTTCAGGATGTCTTCGCAGTCACGGCCTTGATAGTGAGATACAAGAATTTTAATCCTGTTGGAGCTCCCAATGCCACTGTGGGTGTCAAGTTCACGCACCAGTGGTGCTTCTTAGAATCAGACCCTGATTCTTATAGTCGAGACTAACGGTGGAGAGTTCAACCTAGCGTTTCCTTATGCCACTGCTAGAAAATCTTAGCGCAGCTCTTTCCGAAAATCTCATACAGATGCCGGCCGCGCAAGTTGAGCAGTATATCAATAAGTAGGCTATATCAGGGGCGATATAATGCCTCCCTGCGTGCATCTCGAGTCAACAGTTCAACATAAAGTGGTATCACCCCTATTCGTTGTCAGGTTTCTGTTATCAAGATTTTATCAGGTTTATTCCACGACCGCATTTGGCACACCATGTGCAATAATGGCCGCCTTGAGCACCTCTCTAAAGGTGTTAGGTGAAGACTCCTTCGATGCCCATACAGGTTCCAATTCCAAAACCTTTGTGCTTTAGATGTCCTTCAATTAGCTTTACTGCTCCGCTTAGGACCATTTTGGTCGAGTGACCAGCCCTATAGGCATGGCTTTTTTAGAGCGTTCGGTAGAAAGGATGTGAAGCTGATGAGACGGAAATTCTTTGGTAAAGCACAATCGCTCCTGCCTGCTTTTAGAATGAAGATTACTCGCGTACCTCTCCATGACGTCGGGACACATCCGGGCGCCAGACTAGCTCTAGCAAGTTTTACGAGCGGTCCCATGATGATCTCCCCAGCCTTCTATATGTAAACCGAGTATATTCTATCCGGACTAGGAGACTTGTATTAGCTGAAAGACATCTGGGCCCACGTGGCCCTGGAGAGGGTAAAAATCTCGTAGGATAGCCTCCGTTTCTGGCCAAGGTGAGCTACAGGCGTCATCGCTTACCTTAGATGTGTCCTATCGTTTTCCGCAGACCTTATGAAGCCCGGACAATGTGCCTTGATGAGATCGGTCAACTTCTCCTTCTTCGACGCTGAGTATCCTCTATCGGGTAATTTTAGATTGCCGAGAATATCATCCGGATTTTGAGAGTGCAGCAGTTTATATGGTTTCTTTCATACATATCCTTGAACTTGAAGGCCGATGTCCGTTTTATCCGCCTTGTACCATACGGTAGAGCCTCCCTACCAACCACGAGGTGTTAGAACTGTTAGGGTAGGACCCTGAAAATTCAAACACAACTCCAGGAGATAGCGATTTTATTCTCAAAACATGAAAAATATAAGAATCTGACATATCATTTTAGAAGTTTATATTTATCGCGGGGCCCCATAAATCGAAAGTGGCAGGTCCATAGGATGCTGGAAATAGGAACGGAGAGTTAAGGTTTGAGAAATACTGATTAGAAAAAATAGAAAGGGGTTATAAGGTGATGTGAGACAGGTTAATATAGTAAAAATATATAGGGGAGTGGCATAAAAGAAAGGTGAAGGGATTGCAAAAAAGATGAGGCGAATATAACTAAAAAGGAGATACGGGAAAAAGATAAGAGAAAAAGGAAAAAAAGAAATCGGAGAAGATTTTGGAAGGAGAGGTTAGGGAGAGCCATGCAATGAAGATGAAGGGTGACGGTGTATACGAAAGGGGCTAGTCTGGATAGAAAAGAGAAGGTGGTATGAGCCTGGTGTAACTGATAAATGAGTAAGATGGCATATGAGGTTGAGGGTAAGTAAAGGCAAGGGAAGAGAAAAATTTGGGTACCACATATCTATTTCGATTGGAGTCAATAGACACACTGTACATGAATTTATTTAAAAACCGACCAACGGGATCGGAAAGGTGGTGCAAAAGTTATAAGATTGTTTAATGATTTTCTTCTCGAGCAGTTGTTGAAAAAATAGCGCGTCGTGTACGGGCGCATAGGCAATTGCTTGTCGCGTGACAGCAGCTTTGTCCTTTAACTTTTTCCCTCGCTTAGATTTTGCCCCCGCTTTATGCAAGTTTCATTTTCGTCAGAAATTGCATATTTGCGCACTTGTATCACAAGTATATATTTCCAGTGTCGAAAAGTTAATAAAACTTAATTTTTTACAGCATTAGATGCAGCTTTCAAAAGCAGTGGAGGAAGTAGTAGCAGCAGTAGTCGTCCTCGTTCCGACCCTCCTGATGTTATCCCTGTAGCAAGCCGCGTTTATTTACGGAAGATACGTGATGAAGTTCAAAGTGGAATTCTCCTAGAATTTGGATCTATGCTAAACCAAGAGCACCTCTCTATCTTACTTCCTGATGGTCAACTTTTAACTGCAGATCTTGTGACTAAACATGAGCGGAATAGTCGTAGTGATTATTTTGGATACGAGGTTTACGTAGATAGAGCAGAAGACACTGATTTAATAGCAGAACTCGAAGTTCTAAATTTATATGAGCACTTTACGAAGCATAGGCTTAATTCACGACTGTCACGATTTTATTTAAATGGGCCAGGTGGTGAAACAAAATTGGTGGGAATGTTGCGGAAAACAAACACTCGTCCCTCCTGGGTTCAAGCCCTAATGTAAGAGCACAAGTAGTGTCAATGTCTCGACTAGTGGCACCCACTCTAATTGATATTTAACCAATAAAGTTACATGCAAGAAAAACAATAATTAAAACCTTAATAATAATAGGTATGGAAACTCGATTATATCAAATGTCAACATACAGGCTCGACTTCCGAAAAAGAACTGCGCCCGAGAAAGTTTTTTTAAAAATAGTTTTCCGTTCTCTTGACCAAAAGTCTAAGCAGATGCAACCGCTTCTGATAAAGATCCAGCTACAAATGGTATAGAGTGTATATTAAGGATCGGTTTTCTGTACGCAAATGTCCAAAAAAGAGTACATATTGTAAAATGTCTTTGTCACAAATAAAATTTAAAAAATAGTTGTAAATAGTTTTAATGTATATTGTCAACATTGTAACTCGATATTGTTAACTGATTATTGCAAATAAAATTTATCTATCTTTTGGAAAATTACTGCATTTTTTCAACTCGGTTTAAACATTTAACTTATCCATTAACAACGGCAGCATGTGAATTGCAGAATTGAAAATGCAGAAAATGCAGAATTTTAAAAGAAGAGTTCATTTTAATTCATACGTACTTATCTCTACATATAGCTATCAATCTTATCCAAAAAACATAAGCATGAAGTTCTCAATTATTTGCCTGTCAACGCTTACGAAATTAAAAGAAAAATTAGTTGTCATTTCTCTTATTGTATGTACTCGTATTGAGAAACCATGAATATCGTCATTCTAATCTTTATCTACTGTGTGTTCAACAAGAAACATTCCTCGATTTTTCGACAAATATTTGAAAATTTTGAATGTTTTTTTTTCGAATTAAAGTACATTCGAAGGACTTATGCGCTGTTGCCAAGTCGGCCCATTATCGCTCGAATCGTCCGAGAGAGCAAACGTGAGTGAAAATGATTTCTGCATACGCCAATCGGCCTGAAGCTGAAAAATCACGGTTAGCTGAAAATCTCGACCGTCACTGCTCGAATGTCATTTTTTCAGATGAAGCATCGTTCTGGATATGGGTTCCTATAAAGTTTGCCTGGTCTACCGCCGGTACTTGATTTCTTCAGCGAATTGTTAAACACCCAGTAAAGGTCCCTATTTGGGGATGCTTCTCTGAGCGTGGTTTTGGGTGCTTCGAGCTCTTTTCCGATATCCACAATGCTCAGAAAATGCTCAAAATATATTATCGTGGTCTTTTAAGGTCTGCTACAAAATTGTTTGCAGCTGATACTGGAGATTGGATCTTGCAAGAGAATAGCGACCCTAAACATCGAAGCCTTCTCGGCCCCGCCTGGAAAGCAAAAAATGATATCACAATTTTGAACTGGCCATCATACCGATGCGAATCCAATCGAAAATGTCTGGAGTATTGTAAAGAGGAAACTTTCAGGAAAAAGTGTTTTCACCCTGAAACAGCTCTTGCAAAAAATCAGGACATACCAACGGACTATGCTGAAGAATTTGTGAAAAGCATACCGAAAAGGTGTTTCTTCTTAAACAGACTGTATATGGTTTTGTCTAATTTTATAAGTAAGGGTAAATGATTTAATTTTACTATTTGTAAAAAATAATATTATATTCGATTTATAAAAATTATTTTCAACAAATAATTTGCCCGAAGAAAATGGTTTCTGCACTGCATCACAAAATGCTCTTATTTTAGATGAAAGCATAAAAAAATTTGGATCCGACTCTACATTATATTATCATTTATGAATTGAGGCTTCATTTAGTAACAATATATTTTTATTAATATTTGTAAAATCGGACATCTTTAAAAAATATTTTAAATCTTTGTAAAACTTTCTAATATTTGGGAAATTTTTGAAATCTTTCCAAAATATTTGATAACTTTTGTGAAATTATTGAAACGTTTCAGAAATCTGGGTAAAATTATTCAATTCTTTGTTTAAACTTTGAAATATATCTAAAAGCTTTGTGAAATAATTTAATTATTTATGACATCTTTAAAATCTAACGGCAATCTTTGTGACATATTTTAAAAATATTTAGTAATATTTGAGAAATGATTGAAATGTGTTAGAAATCTTTGGGAAATCATTAAAGTATTTTGTGAAGTTTGTGTGCAATTC
This sequence comes from Druon quercuslanigerum, assembly GCA_010014905.2. NCBI lineage: Eukaryota > Metazoa > Arthropoda > Insecta > Hymenoptera > Cynipidae > Druon > Druon quercuslanigerum. The sequence goes on from JAAAKG020184721.1 coordinate 10,998, forward strand.
TTTGTAATATTTGTGAAAATAATGAATGCTTTGTGAAATCTTTGGGAAATCATTGAAATCCTTGTGAAATCTTTTAAATCTATCTGAAATCTTTGTCAAAAGCATTGTTCACGGCTGAATGATAGCATGGCGGAAGCCTCGCTCTTGTTCGTCTCCTATGCTTAGGACCACGCTAAACACAAATGAATATTCTTAAGTACATTAAAGAGTTAGAGAAAATTAGCCTACTTTGAAAATGGAACCCTTCGATTTGCCAATAGCCGACACATATTTAACTCGTTAGTTCACTACCCGAGTGCACCAGATCTTTCACCAGGTCGTTTAAGACCGTCATCTAGGGGAAATTTAAAAAAATTTAAATTGTGCTAACTATCAAAATAACTACCAATAAAGAGTCGACGATCTGGGTTCACCGGATCGCGCACCCGGTACTTCAGCACGTATTCTGCGAGAACTTTTTTAAAAAATAAATTGTCCCAGCTACCAAAAGAAGTACCAATTAAGGAAATTTAAGACGTCATCTGCGAATACTTTTTTAAATTTCAAATTTGGTGAATCACTAATATTTGTCCAAATGGTGAGCCGACGACCGGGGTGTATCGAATTGCGTAGGAGGTAGTTTAATTCGAATTCTACGAGAACTTAAAAAAATTTTTAATTGTACCAACTGTATAACAATCAATTGTCAGTTGACGATTTGGGTCCATAGGATCACGAACCAGGTAGTTTAGCTTTATTTTATTAGAACATTTCAAAAATTTAACTTGTTCCGTCAGCCAAAATAACTAAAAATGGTAAGTCAACACCCGGATTGTTTTCGTGTACCGGCTAGTTTAGCCCGTCTTCTAAGAGCAATTTAAAAAAATGTAAATTGTGCCAAAGGCTTATTAGCTCTAAATAGTGAGTCGGCGATTCGAGTGCACAGTATTGTATACTAGCAAGTGTACTACTATTCTATGAGAAAATTTTAAAAAATTTATTTGTTGCGTCAGCCAAAATAACTAAAAATGGAGATTCGGCGACCTAAGTGCTACTGGTCATGCACCGGGAAGTTTAACCCATGTTCTACAAGAACTTTAAAAAAGGTGCACACGGTTTACGCACCAGGTAGTTAAGTACGAGAACTTCTTAAAAATGTAAATTGTGTCAAAAGCTTTATTAACCCCAAATGGTGAGTCGACGATACCTGTACACCGGATCCTTAATGTAGTTCAAGATATCATCTGCGAGTACTTTTTTGACATTTAAATTTTGCCAATAGCCAAATCAACTCTAAATGGTAACTCGTTGAGGCAGGTGCACTGGAGCGTGCTCCAGACAGTTTAGCACGTATTCTACGTAAGTTTTTAAACATTTAAATTCAAATTGTGCAGCAGCTCATGCATCGGGCAAATTGTACCAATAGCCAAAATAATTTCAAATCGTGATTCGACGACCTTAGTGCGCTGGGTCGTACACCAGGTCGTTTAAGGCGTCATCCAAGATAATTGTTTAAAAATTTGAATTGAGCTGAGAACTAAAGCAACTAATACATGTGAGTCAACGAGCCCAGTGCACCGGATTGAGCACCACGTAGTATACAACATATTCTAGGAGAACTGTTTTAAAATTTAAATTGTCTCAATACCCAAAACAAGTCTATTAAATTGTTTACGTTCTCGTAGAATACGATCTGAGATACCTGGTGCGCGATCCGGTGAATCTGGATCATCGACTCACCATTGATGGACATTTTAGCTGTTGGCACTATATACATTTTTAAAAAGTTCTCGTATAATACGTGCTAAATTACCTGGTGTACGGCCTGGTGCACCCGGATCAAAAAATCACCATTTGTAGTTATTTTAGCTATTGGTACAATGAAAAAACTTTTAAGTTCTTGTAAAATACGTGCTAATCTACCTGCTGGGCGATCCGATGCACCCGAATCGTCGAATCACCACTGTTAGATATTTTTGGCTATTGGCTCAATATAAATCTTTAAAAAGTTATTCTAGAATACGTGCTAACCTACCTGGTGCGCGACCGTAGGCACCCTAATCGTCAACTGACAATTTGCAGTTACTTTAGCTGTTGGAACAATTAACATTTTTTAAAGTTATTGTTAAATACGTGCTAAACTACCTGCTGCGTGATCCGATGCAACCGGATCCTCAACTCAACATTGTTAGTTATCTCAGCTGTTGGCATAATGTAAATTTTTTAAAAGTTTATGGAGAATACGTGTTAAACTACCTAGTACGTAACTCGGTGCACATGAATTCTCGACTCACCACTGTTAGTTATTTTGGCTATTGGCTCAATATAAATCTTTAAAAAGTTGTCGTGGAATACGTGCTAAACTACCTGGTGCGTGGCCGGGAACACGCGGATAGTCAACTCAGCACTATTAGGTATTTTGGCTATTCGCGTAATATGAATCATTAAAAAGTTATCCTAGAATACGTGGTAAACTACCTGGTGCGCGACCGGAGGCACCAGAATCGTCAACTGACCATTTGCAGTTATATTAGTTGTTGGAACAATTCACATTTTGTTAAGTTATTGTTAAATACGCGTTATACTACCTTCTGCGCAATCCGATGCAACCGGATCGTCAATTCAAGGTTGGTAGTTATTTCAGCTGTTGGCATAATGTAAATTTTTTAACAGTTCATGGAGAATACGTGTTAAACTACCTGTTGCGCGACCCGGTGCACCCGAATTGTCGACTCACCACTGTTAATTATTTTGGCTATTGGCTCAATATAAATCTCAAAAAAGCTGTCGTAGAATAATAATAACCAGGTTCTAGCTAGAATTTCTGAGCAGGCCCTAACGAGGGTACCCTTTTATCGCCCGACGTTTGGTAGGGCCCCGTCTATATCTCTTCTATTACCTGATGAATATTTAATTGAGATGAATATTTAATTCATATGACAGAAAAGGTATTTAGAAAATAAGAATTAATTGCTTGTGAGTATTTTTAATTTAAATATTAATGGCAGCTATAAGCTACAGCGCAAAAAATTTTAAATCTCTTTTTCTAATTAAATATTTATTATCATGCGACGTTATGTAAATTTAAAATATACAAACTGTCAACAGGAATATTAATAAAATAATTCTTAAATAAATAATTTTAATCGATTTAAATTTTTCTTCCCCGCTGTAGACTACTTTTTACAATGACAGGAAATGTAATTGTTTCTGAATATTTACAGTTTTTCATAAAGATCGAATTTTTTCTTAAAAAACAGGAAACAGATAGATTTACCATACCTATACGGAGCACGAAATTCTCCACTAGAACCTGACAGGATACTAATAAGTTTTTCTGGAATCGATATTCTGATAGGGGCCTCTACCAATTTTTTCTAAACTAGATATTCTAATAAGAATCCAATCGGAATCCAACGTCAAATAGGGAAAGATGGGGAAATTTCGACCCGGGAACATTTCAACTAATAGAATTTTTCACCTTAGTATTATCTGCAACATTTCTTCGGGCCATTTTCCACCAGGATGAGTAATTCTGGTTTAAAACGTATTTTAATCTTTATTTTCGATTTATACAAGTCATTCTCTATTGTCAGTTTTTTCTTATAACCCCAAGAAGATCTAATATGGCGGCAACAATTTAGGTCTTTGAAAAAGCACAAAGAATCCCGCACAAAATACCAAGAATAAAGCGTACAGTCGTCTGGAACCAAACTTTGCACATTGATAAAACGAAAGAACATATGGAACCCGTGTCTTCTTATTTCTGCGGGAGCCGCTTCCTAAGAATAGAAACTACTCCACCAAACCACAAGTAAGATAACCCACCTGACCCTGGGAATAGTGAGTTTAGTCGCATATTTTTCTTGGAATAATTAAATTTTACTCCACAAGTGGGCTAACCCACCTAGCTCCTAATCCACCCCTCGTAAATTGCCTGCTTGTTAATTAGGATTCTGTAAATCTTGCCCAGGCGTAAAACCCTTGATACAAGTGTGAAATTTTTTGAAAGCAACTTACTTATTGAAAGCGTTACCTACAATGCCTGAACTTAAATACTGTGCTTCCCTAAAAACTGTTTGCGATAAAAATAATTTATATTTAGAGAAAGTCTCTAAACATCTTGGCCATCTTCTTATACATTACTTCATTGCTAAAAGTTAAAGCCAATATCTGAAGGACGCCAGCGATTCTCTTAAAGCGGGGGTATTTATAATGCTCGTTGATTTTGCGCAAAATCACGAAACTGTAGACTTGTAGACTGTATATGTCCGGCGATTTTGTTAAAAAAATGTGCTCTTTCCCCACTGTACTATACCTGGAGAGCAGGGCGGTGGCAGCGTACGGTTAAATTAAATAACATTATCTCGCAATCTAGAAGAGTCACCATTAATTTTTTTACATTAAAGGTGAAATTATAATGAAATGAATTGTGAAGCCGAAATTCAAATCACGTAAGTCCCGTAATTTTGAAACTTTCTAAAAATCCTCTGAAAGCCCAACGTATCTTATATAACCCTATAACCCTATAATTTCACAAAGTTGACCTAAAATCGAAAAACCTCTTACAGATTCTGATATTCCCGGCGTATACTGACCTAAAATGAAACCTTTTTGACTACAGAATGCTACAAAAGGTTTTTTCGGGTCCCTGATTTCAAATCTTAAATCAAACTGTGAAAATTAAAAATGGTGAGTTCAATATGGCGGATCACAACTGTAAACATTTAACAGATTTGATTACAAAATGCTACACGGCCTTTAGTAATGGAAACTCCCTGATGATCTGGCTCTCTCGCGTTAACAATTTGTGGATCCAAAAAGTGGTTTTATGGATTAAGTAAAATTGAAGCTTGGAGATTTTTTTATGCTGATGTATAGTCTTCTATCTGCCTTTCTTTCAGCCTTTCGTTTTTTTTTAATCTCAGTTGTTTCACTTCGTTTCCTGTTTTTCGCTTTTTCTCTTTTGAGCAGTATAAACTCAAAGACTTTGCAGCAAGTGTCAGAAGTTGAATTTTCGGAGCTCTGCTCGTTGATAATTTAAAATTCTTTTTGATTTGATCTAGAACTTCACCTGTAGACTTATGATATTTGTCAATGCACAGAATAACATTAATCTGAAATTATTTTGAAGAAGAAGTCTGGATCGTCATCATCATTTGATATGTTGATTTTATTATTTTCAACTTCATGAACGTTTTCATCTGCAAGAACGTCATTACGAGGTTGATCGATGTCATATACATTTTTTGCTAATATTTCTTTCAGTTGACGGAGCTCTTTCCAACATAAAGCCAAAAAATTTTTAGTTTTTCAAATAGTGTAGAAAGTTGTGATCGTAAGCCTTAAGAAATACGGCCTGTATTCAGCGTCTTGTTATGATTCTTCCTCTTGAAAGGATTGAAGCATTTATTAGTGCGTTTTCTTTGATTATTTTCGCATGATTAATGCCTGTCTAATACCGTCGGTGAATTATTTAAAAGAGGGGGGAAGTAAGCTGGTTAGGGAGTGCTGTTGGCAGAAGGAGAATAGACGCAGGGGTGGGAAGATGGAGGTAGAAAGGAAGAGGTATTTTAGAACTAAAGGATTGCATATGGATGAAGTCGAAAGGATGCCCGAGAAAGAAAGGAGGTTATATGAGTTGGTTTATAAAAACGGCATGGAGTATGAGAGAGAGAGAGAAGTAGGCATGGGAGGTAAGAATAAGAGTTTAACAGCTTAACGGGAACTATGTGTGGATTATGTCAAAGGAGAGAGCGCAATATTTGTGTGTGAAAGGGGAGCAAGGAAGTCAGGAACTTATAGCGAGAATTAAATGCGGATGCATGGAAAATTATGTTATTTTAAGCCTTTCTAGAAAGAAGAGTATGTGTGAATTGAATCGCTGCATCGTGGAACGGGGTGTAGAAGTTTTCACGAGGAGTGAAAGGGACCCCAGCTGCTTCGGTTTTTGTGACGTTCAGAGGCCTAGCCACTCCTCGATACATATTCTCTACCCCGTTCTATGATGAAGCTGTTCAATTGCGCGGGAAGAGGATGCAAAAGTGGAGTACTGTGTTGCAGATGTCAAAAAACTGTGTAAGTCACATTTTATAGAGTTTCGAGAATTTTTTAACAGCAAACGAGATTTGTCGCTTTACAACGTCAAATGTAAAGCGGATCTTGACTACACGTTCTTGAATTTCTCATCAGAGGAAGCCTTTAATATCAGGGTAGAAACCATAGAGGAATTAGAAATGCAAAGGAGACAGCAAGTCATCCACGTTGAGCTCCCAAAATGTTAGATCAACATGAATTGGTTAGTAAGGCATCCAATATTTGTCTGAGGAAGAGTGACCTTTATCCAGAATCGGAAGGATTTGTCATTGTGATTTAGGAGATTCAGCAGAATTCAGCATAAGAAATGATCGTAAAAACGTGGTACATCAAGACCTGGTTGATCGATCCTAATTAAGTTGAGATACCAACGAATCCATCGAGCACATACTTGATGGCTGTTGCGTAATGGCTCAAAGAGAATGCACACGCATAATTATCTGGCGGGAATTGTACATCAACAACTTGCTCTAAACCTAGGATTCTTAACAGAATGAACGTATTTCTATAGATATATTCAAATGTCCATTTTAGAAAACAAAGGTTACAACTTCCCTATTTCCTGTTCCAAAGCACGAGCTTTGGATACCTATGTGGCCTGCCGAACAGGTACATAGAAAACCTAGTAGGAAAACAGAAATAGTGAAGATGCGGTGGACGAGAAGGTTCATACACTCCTGACGCGAGACACTATGAACGAGCAGACGCCCGATCTGGGAGATGTTGCAGAACGACTGTCTAACGTAGAGGAGATCTTTCGCTTACTTAACAAAAGTTCAAGAACATCTACGACCCTGGACAAAGTGTTCCATTATCTCAAGCAGAGGAGCACTGTCTTGTCAGCGAGTCTCAGAAGGTTGATGATATTGATCGCAAAAAGGAATAAAAATAGGACACTTTTGGCACATGAAAAACGTTTCTATCACAGACTTGCAGATGATATATGTTGGTCGAGTATCTGGGGTACCCATACGTAAAGTCAACTGGACTCGACAATAGCTCCGTCTAGAAAAGGACAGAGTTGCTCGGTAGCCTAGGATGAATAGTCTATGTATGAAGACTCGTATCCTAAACAGGACTAAGAATGGGAAAACTCCGCATGTGGATGGGATGCATAGCTTCTGTTAAAAAAAACCTTAACTTCTTGGAGAGCCTAGATCACTTGCCTCTGGACCCTCTAAAAGTATGTCACGGCTTACATTTCTGGCTTCGTCTATAAATATTTTGCGGAGAAAAACGTCCTCTCCGAAGTAAAAAGATGTTGCTGTCGATGCTCTCGTGGTTTCAAGGAGCAAGTCTTGATTGACAGTGTGCTTGCGTTTTATCCGTAACACCAATGACGCAATTTGCACATGGCCTTCAATAGCCTACATTTATTTACTTGAGGTCCTTGAGACATACAGGTTGCGGCAGCATAACTCCCTTATTTCAAATTTCAATGGAACACATGTTATAAAACAAACATGTTTTTTTATAATGTAGGTGGACATCTAAGGTTTAATTTTACATGGTTTTGAAAATCATATCCGGTAAGACAATATACTGGAATTCTGGCGTTTGCTATTACTCTACACAGCATAATGACGGATAGGTTGGCAGTTTGTTCCCCAATTTTAGCCGTTAGGTCTTCGAGGGCGGTTGGCGTAGACCACGGCAAACACGCGCTCCTCACTGTTCGAACGCATTATAGCAACTTACCAAAAAGTGAACATAATTTTGATATTTACGCCCTTGAAAAATAAAACGCACTCCTTGCCCATTAAACGAGGAAACTTCAAAAGTGATTTATTCAGGATGTCTGTGTTTCAATAAATGCAGAAAGCTGCATGTTTCCCGTAGCAAGTTAAATTTTCCACTTATACTGGACGACCGTGCTCTGATTGAGATGTCGACTGTTGAAGAATCATATATGTAACTTGGAATATTGCAGGTGAGGGGTCCGCTCTACTCTGCAATTAAAAAAGGCGCTTGCGACTGTTTCAGTCCAAAGGCCATCACAAAGGCAATTACCACCTCTGCTATTTCACTCCTAACATACTTTTTCGGTTTGGTTAAATGGTCCATGACTGTCCTCTAAAGGCTTAACAGAATCATGCATATGAAATCTGTAAGCAGCGAATGTACTATGAAAGGACAGCTGCGGAGAGAATAGCTCTGCCACGCAAGCTTAGTGGAAGATGGATATTGGATGTTCGTTGATTGTGTAACTCAGTTTACGTAATTGCGCGAATATTTTCAAAACAGGCCTAACATCTATTTCTAGGACAACCTCTGTAGAGTTCACCTGTATAACTTCTTAAAATTTGCAGCTTTTGACTTCCAGAACATCGGAGCTAACCGAGCGAAAAAATTTTACCGTTAAAGGGTTGATTTCTCTCGAAACTATGTATAAAATGAGCCAATTTGTCTATTTTTTAAGTAGATATTGCAAAAACAGTATACATTTTAATGTTTTCTTCAATGTTAAATAACTTCTGAAATAATTAACATTTTTCAATGCTGGTTAGATAAATGTGCTCCACACGTGAGAATAATAGACATGACCGTTCCCCTCAACAATGACATTAGGCTTCAATATACAAAGAGGATCAAGAAATACTCGGAGCTGCAGCAGCAAATCCTGGCCCGGTCGTGACCTCATCCCCGTGGAATACGAATAAGTGGTATACGAGGTGCGTTCAAATCTTCCAAGAGCTCGGTGCTGGAAATTTGCTACATCTAATTCGGAAGGCGATATTGTTGAACACGCGCCGCATAATGCGGAGTTTTCTAGGCGTGAACAATGATAGCGGCTAAAATCGCCCCCTGCGTGTGTGAAGATGTATTTGTTTCTCAACGTTTCATAAAAATAAAATTAAGATTTCAAATCTTTGATGTCAGTCATTGGCATTATAGATAGAGTGTTTTAGCAATATGGATCCCTATAAATGGGCACTCCAGCTTGCATGTTGGTTCCCTATGGGGCTTTCCACCATGAGCTTCGGGTTCGTCTAGTCCTCTCGGACCTTAAGTTACCGAGATGTCCTTCTCTCTCCTATTTACTAATTGTCCTGCTCTACTCTATTCTCTGAATGTATGAAGTACTAACTGGTAAGGGTAAGTCATGTTCAGACACAGCAGCCGCTTTTAACAGTGTTGGCACTAAATCACCTATCATTTACAATTGATGTTGCTGCTAAACTAAAACTTAAGAGATTTCTATAGATTCAATTTCTCACAGTTCGGCCATTCTGACCTCGTTGACGCCCTGGTCATCTAGGATTTATTTTGATTTACAATTTGCTTCGAACTGCGACCTTAAGACCCTGCTTTTCTAACGTACAGCGTAACAGGCACCCTAATTAACATAAAGACTCATGCGCTCCTTATCTTTTTCACTCACACATTCTTCCTTACTACATCGTCGAGCTTGGCAGAGCGACTCTTCAAGATAATAGCTATAAATATGTAGCAAAAGAATAGGCGATTATGCTGTTACATTTCATCCCAATTCCATTTTCAATTACAAATAGTATCACTCTCCCCCTCTCAAACAAGCAAAGTAGTTCAATTTTGAATTGAAATTTTAAATTAAAATTTTAAATCTAAAATTTTATTTCTCTTTAAATTAAATAGTAATTGTTACAAAGTAGTTATCTCTTTTGTTTCAATTATTATATTTTCTTTTATACCGGACTTTAATTTAAAGTTCTTTTCAATTTATAAGTGGTGGTACTAGTTTCGCGACTAATATATTTTTATGAAATCGCTTAAAAAATAATTGTATGTTAAGAATTTTTTTGTCTAATTGATTTTTTATGAAGTATGAAATCATAAAATTGTACCGAATCTTAAAATATGAAATCTGAACCTTATCGAATCAAATAGTTGCCACATGAACATTAATAAAAAGAATAAATATTAAGGTTGTCAAAACTGAAACTTTTGCAGTTTTACAATTAGAATCTTAATAATTTTTAATTTTGGGGACAGGTGTGGAAATTTTGTCATGGCACTAGCTGGACCCAAAATAGGAAAATCTTGGCCTAACCCGGCTAAAGCCCAATTTACCGACCGACTTAGCCCCAAATCGGCTTTATTAATTTCTCTAGTCTCAGTCAGTTTATAATAAAAATTGTTTTTAAAAATAAAATATAAGTAAAAAAATCTATACAGGTGAAATTGTTTATTTAAATGAAGCATTTCAAGTAACTGAATATTTTAAGAAGAATCTTATTTCTGAACATACAGAAACATAAAAATATACGTGCAATAAAATTTTGAGAATCAGTTCCAGAAAAAATTTCATTTTAAAACTTACTAATTCGTATCATGTACCCAACGTGACAAACTTTTATGTTGAAATTAATACATAAATTGGAAAAAATGTTCAATCAAGTTAAAATATTTTATTTTTAATATTTACGATTACACATAAGGAATTATTATAAAAAATTTTTGATCAATGCTTGCAGACATTTCAATTTTAAACTTACTCATTTTTACTATGTGCTTCACATGACGAATTTATGAGTACATTCAAGGACCTAATTAAAAAATTAATTTCAAAACTGATTGTCATACTTACGTGTCCCTATAAGTATTTTTATGTTGAGCGTACATGATTAGCATTAACAAAATAAAATGAAATATTTGCCTGCTTTAATTCCAAAAATTTCACTGCATAATTTCAGAATAAAAATTATAATTTCAAACCTAGTTATTCAAAATCTTGGTTGATTAAAATTATGAATTAAAAACATTTGGTCTTTAATAATTGTAAATTAAAGAATTTTTAAAGTAATTAATGATAATAAACAATAAGAAATTAATTAAGGGGAATTTATTGGTAATTTACGGAAGAGAGCGCTCATATCGATATAATTACATTCTTATTACTAGATATAAGAACATGATTAATTAAAAAATGTTGCAGCGGAAAAAAAATTTAACCACTTATAAGTTTGCACTTTGATCACTCTTCTTTCTTCTAATTCCACTCAACCTTGTAAGATATCTGAAACAGGTTTTCGCGTTTAAAGAATGTGTTTATTGTTACTGAATGAAAAACATAATGGTAATTTTAAAAATACATACTTGTTATCAATTGAAGCGCAACTATTGCTTACAAATTCCCTGATAATCTCTGATCGTTTTTCATCGTCTAAAAAATTCTGCAAGCATTCTTGGGCATCACTCACTAGCTTTTTCGATAAAAATTTTATAGTTTCATCCTCGTCACAATGCTGCCTCGTCAGATAAGATAATTCAACCCATGTTGTAGCATTGGTTATTTTCTCTTTTATTATGTTTTCAATTTTTCTATTGGCCTCTATTAACTCATTTTTAGTTCTTGATACAGCTTTTGCTTTTTCATTATTGCATTTTGTTTCCAAATTATCAGGATCCCATCCAAATTGTCTTTGAAATACAAAAGTGATAGGTTCGGTTGAGAAAGAATCCATGAACATGAGGAAACCTGGAAAAATGTTAATTATATTTACATTCTTTTATTTTTCTATATGTAAATAGTGTTTGTCTTGAACTCATTATACTGAATAATAAAATTATTTGCATAAGAAGAGACTTACACAAAAATAATACAGCAACGGAGCATCAACGGAGGTCACCTGAATTAATGGTGACATTTATTATTTATGAAATTACGATGAAAATCATGCAAAAAGTGTAAAATATTATTTCGGTGATAGTAAATTATATGTTAATTTAAATTCAGCGTACATGAAATATTCATATTTTAAATTACGAATATCTGTACTGGCGTTTATTTATTGGGAAAAATATTCAACAAATCCTGTACACGGAGAGACTTTTGGTATTAATATTTCTTTTATCGCTTATCAATAATTTATATAAAATATACGAATTTATGGATAATCGACACACAGTTAGAAAAAGTCAAACAAAGTCAAACTCTTACATACAAAATGTTAAAGTATTTTTAAATCGCAGTATTAAATTTTGTAATGGATCCGAATAGCGAAAATTAGTATAGTGCTTTGAAAGAAGTGAAATAAAATCAGTACATTTCGGTACAAACGCTTTGCAATCTTTCTAAACCACTATACGAAAAATGGGGGTCACGTGATGTTTTGTTTCACGGTGGCGCCTGACAAAAAGAAAGACGGAGGAAAGTGTATGAACACACTATTACATAGACTACGAATGCTTCTTAATATAGATTTGAGTATATGCTTAGAAGGTCGCTCGCTGGCTACGATGAAGTTAATTTACGAATCCTATACTAGTACCTATACGCATATATAAACCTATCTTTTAACTATAATTCGCACGCATTTCGCTGAGACTTATGATTCTTTCTGCTCTTATACAGGCTGAACCATTTTAATCGATCACGGGAAATATCTCAGAAAACATGTCAGATACGGAAAAATGTTTCACACAAAAGTTGTAGGAGGAAAAGGGGCACATGGATTGGTACTAAAGATCGAGACCTTGGAAGCAATTTTGAAGGTTATTTGAAGGTTAAAGTGATTTTTTCTAAGGGAAACCCCTAATTTCGATCCCGGATTTGAAAAGAGCGGAAAATTTTACGTGTAAGATGTTGTATTGGTCAAGATTGTTTCAAGGTAAGATGAAGGTCAAATAGGCGAAAATGACATAGCTATTTCTCAGAATATACATCATATACCAATAGATGTTTCAGACAATAGTTGTAGGAGACAATAGAATGCATGTATTGGTACCAAATACTTTTATCTTGAAGACGATTTTCAAGGTCGCTTGAAGGTAAAAGTGAATTTCAGGCCGCGTCGTGGAAGCTTCTACCGTGTATTATTGAGGTCCAATAAAATTTCAAAGATTGGTTAACAGCGTCATCGAAAAAATATGGACCAATCAGATAGCCATTTATAATTCCGCGCCAAGCATTAAGGCTCCAACGATGTTGGTGATCAGCGGTTCTGTACTATTGTGGATTCGTATCTGACCAATAATGCCATTTTTGTATGTTTAAAGCTTCAGTGTTTTTAAATATAGCCTCGTCAGAAAACATAACGAATTTTAACAACTCACGATGATGTGAAGCCAATAGACAAAATTCAAGGCGTTCCATGAAATTTCGATCCGTTAATTCTTGGCTTGATGTTTTGTAATAAACATGATATCTGAGAGCCTTCAAGATCCTAAGAAGCGTTGAACCATGACACAACATTGACGAATAAAACATTTTGTACGTAAAATTTCCCGTGCTTCCCAAATTTGGGTTTAAAACGGTTTCTGTCGTACATTCTGAGATATTTCTCGCTATGTCAGTTTCGCCTATTTGACCTTCATATTACCTTGAAACAACCTTGACCGATACAACATCTTTTACGTAAAATTGTCCGCTCTTTTCAAATCCGGGATCAAAATTAGGGGTTTCCATTAGAAATAATCACTTTGACCTTCAAAAAACCTTCAAAATTTCTTCCAAGGTTAAGGTCTTTTATACCAATCCATGTCCCCCTTTTTCTTCTACAACTTTTGTCTGAAATATTTTTCCGTATCTTACTTGCTTTCTGAGATATTTCCCGTGATAGATTAAAATGGTTTACCCTGTATATTAAACGAGTGAAATGTATCACTACTTGTGGGAAACTAAGAGCGCTGGGTCAAAAATTACAGGTTTCAAAGTCGACTTTTGTGTTCTGATGCAATTGTATGTATTTATAACTTTCGGTTCATTATTTTTGAATTAAAAATTCATCTTTCTTATTTGAAAATGAACTTTTTGTTAAAATTCATCTTTTCGTCAGGAACTAAACTGCTTTAAATAGGAAATTCGTCCTTTTGGATTGAAAAATTTAAATTCTTTGGTTAAGAATTCATATTCCTCATTAAAAAATAAACCTTTTGATACAATTAATTTTTTTCGTCAGAAATTAAAATTTTTTAATAGAAAATTCCTTCTTTTGGAGGGAAAAATGAAAATTCTTTAGTCAAAGTCATATTTCTAATTAAAAAATGGTCTTTTTCATCAGAAATTAAACTTTTTAAAACAGAAAATTCATCGTTATGGATTGAAAATTCATCTTTTTTGGACAAAAAGTTATATTTCTTATTTAAGAATGAATTTTTTAATTAAATTTACCTTCGTCTTCAGAAATGAAATTATTATGAATAGAAAATTCATCCTTTTATACTGCAAATCCATCTTCTTTTGGTCAGAAAGTCATCTTTTTTATTCAAAAAGAAACTTTCTTCTTAAAAACTAAACTGTCTTCGAAAAAGATTCATCTGTTTGGTGTGAAAATTCATCTTTACGAGTTAAAAGTTCAACTATTTGGTGAAATAAGTCATACTTTTTCGTAAAAAATTCGTCATTTTGCATTGAAAATTCATCTTTTTTGGTAGAAAAAGCATCTTCCTTATTTAATA
>JAAAKG020184732.1:0-25449 GCA_010014905.2 Druon quercuslanigerum
TCATAACCTCACAAAATAGCGGGCGCGAAAATATTTGAAGAAGATTATACCCCCACTTCTGACTCTATAGTGGTGCCTTCTAAAACTAGGACATTAACTACAAAAGTATAAGTGGTCATTGCCTTCCATGCAAGTCGATCCAGCCTGGTTAGCCGTCTGCGGCCTGGCAACTGCTTTACCTTTTTTGCTGTCCGAAATGTTAAAGAACGTTTTCGGACTGAAGAAATAAATCGGTGTTTCACTCGATTCTATTAATTAGAGCTATTTTCATTGAAAAATCTGAATCTGAAAATAAACCGAGGCGGACATGAACCTACGTTTTAACATAGGTCTAAGTATAGGTCTAGATCTAGGACAGGCCTGGTTTTTTCTTCCGGCCACTTGGACCAAGTCCTAAGGAAACACCAGGTTTTTCGGGAAGTGTGCAATGTGGCGTCGTTTATAGTAGAAAATTAATGTTCATGCTTCAAGTATAAATTGGTTATAAAATCAGTCCCACAAAACTTCGGTTAATGAAGGGTGGGGGCTTTTAAATTTCTTTTAATAATATATGGGGGGGGGGGGCAAATTAATCCCCCTTTTGCGGATCAGCCTGTGAATGAAGCAGTGACAGATGGGTTCGAACATTCATTCTTACCATTATCGAGTCACAGCGCAGGCGCCTGTTCTCTTCGAATCCGTCGGGGCCGCCCAACCTTAATTGCATGCTAGGAGTGTTTTCGTGTGGCTATCGTCAATTCTGGAATCGACACTAAATCGACTATTGTCGTTACCTGAACTCCATACACGTTGTATGTACTTGATTATTCGCATGAAATCGACAGGATGTGTTTGCAAGCGGCACTGAGAACTAGTTGGAGTATTCTGCAGTTCCACTTCTGTAACTGCAAGTTCCAGTATATTGTTGGATATCGGTTCAATCCCAGTTTATGCAGAAATATTTTCCTATGCAACTTTCAAATGAACCGAAATTATTTCAAAATGATATGCAACATTTTTTCTGCAGTTTTCCTCTCCCATGGCCAAATGTAACATGTGACACTTCTTTAATCAAAAAATTTAATTTCTTTTTGACAAAAAAAATCTTCCAAGTTTGAGCGCGCCTGAGGCGCGCGATTGTTGATTTTCGCGCTTAATGCTTCGTAATGTATTTATGTCATTCTTTGCACTTGCTTTTTTTATTTAATCCACATTTTTGCGCAAGCTTTTAAAAATTAAGATTCAAAGCATCGACAACTATTGTTTGCTGATTGTGAATTTTCTTTTGTTAAAGTTCCTTAGGCTCTAACGAACACATTTTCATCACCAACATCATGCTTCGCACTCTTTTTCATCGAAAATGTGAACTTTTCTACATAATGATTAACTCTATTATATTAAATGTATATTAAATTTTTTCTGTACCTCAGTCTGGGACTGCTTATTAGGATATCGCAAAATAAAGTACAAATCTTATTTGTAATGATTACTTTAATATTTGTTTCTTATTTTGCATTATATTTTTGTCGTTTTTCAATTGTGTCGTTTTGTATTCTTTTTCCAAAAAGGTCTCTTGCGTCGTTTTTCCAAAAATTATTTTTTAAATTTTTTATTAATCTTTCGCTTTATTATGGAAGAGCAATTTTGGTCTATTTATTTTATTCATAGTCATTTGTCCAAAAATTTAATTTTTTATTTTTAATGTTGCTTTCTACGAATAAAACAAGAATTGCTTATCCTGCCAAAAAATAATTATTTTGTAGCTCATTTTTTTCTCTCGACTTTTTTTCATAACGTGCGTTGTTTCACTTAAAATTTTAATTTTTGTCTTTTTTTTTGAAAATGCCATACCTCTGACAGTTTTATTTTTATCGAAAAAAGTGAGAAGGATACATTTTTTTAAGTTTCAGACTACTATCAATAACCGTACATAAAATTTTCCAAATGAAACAGTTTAATTATTAGGCAAAAAATTATTTAATAAATTTTTTTAACTGACAATTTAAATATTTCAGTTTGAAGATTCATCATTTCAGTCGTAAATTCATCGGTTTGATTGAGAATTCAACTGTTCTTGGTGGAAAGTTTATTCATTTTGTTTTAAAAGGCTTCAATTATATTTTTAGTTAGTAGTTATTATTTTTCAAACTTTTAATATTTGTTTGAAAAATTAATTATCCTGTCAAAAACGATTACAATTTTCTTAAAAGTAATTATTTAATTAAAAATTCACGTCTTTTAAATAAATTTCATATGTTTGCTAGAAATTTAAAATAGTTTTTGGTTTCATTTTGAAGTTTCATTCCATCTTGTTTAAAAAATCTTTCTTGGTTGAAAATTTACATTTTTTGGTTTTGAAATTGATCTCTTTTTGTAAAAAATAAATTTTTTTCTTGTTTAAAGTTGCGCTCCTTTGTTAAATATTAATTTTTTTAAATCAAAATTTTGCTATATTTATAAAAGTTCGTTTCTTTTTCTAGAAGATAAATTTTTTAAACTGAAAATTTAACTATTCCAGTTGAAGATTCATCATTCCAGACGAAATTTAACCTTGTTAGTTAAAAATCTATTACTTTTTTTGTTTAAAAATTATTTACTTTTATTTGGAAAGTCTATTATTATATATTTGGTGAATAATTCATCTTTTTTGCTTTAATATTTGATTAACAGGTTGAAAATTCAACTTTTGTTAAGAAAAATTCAACAATTTAAAAAAATCTTTTTTATAGACCGAAAAATCTTTCTTGGTTGAAAATGTAACTATTTTGTTATTTATTTGCTCTTATTTTAATCGAAATTTAATCTTTTAAATTGTAAACTCAAACATTTTATTTTTTGATGAAAACTTATTGTTTTCAGTTGAAAATTGCAATTTTTTAAATAAAAATTTTAGGAATTTGGCTTAAAATTCATGCATTTTGTTGAAAAGACTTATTGTTTGGTTGCAGGTACGTTATTTAAGTTGAAAATTTATGTCTTTGGTTGAAAATTCCAACAGTTGATTTAAAATTCACTTCTTTGTTAAAAATTTAGTCTCTTTGATTAAAAAATTAATTATTTTGTTGAAAATTGAAGAATGTTGTGAAAACTTTTTCGAATTTTTGATAATTCACAAAAATACAAAAAATTTTTCAGTTGCAATCAAAAACAGTCTACTTTGACAAAAAAGACCAATTTTCAAAAATATAAAAAAAGTTCAATTTTGGACAACAGCAAAAAATGAATTTTAAATCAATAAGATTAATTTTTCATAAAAAAAGAATAAGCAATCTCGGTCCGAGTTGCAACCAATTTTGACATCTTTTCGCATTGCGCATGCGTCGAGTCAACATCTCGATTGGCTACCGTTGGCGCGCTTATTTCAAATAATAAAATGTACAACAAGATTGTTTGCAATAAATAATTTTTCCAAAATTCTTGAAACCCTTTTTATAGACAATATGAATTTAATATTATTTTTGATATCTCTATTTAATTTAAAATTATATTATGTTGGAAACAGTTATAAACAAAAACAAAACAAAATTAATCATTTTAAATAAGGGCGTTAACCAATCGAGTTTTCGCGCGATGCATGCGCAGTACGAAAATATACCAAAAGTTGGGAATACTGTAACAGAATTTAGAAAATATAAAAAATCTTGCATTTCGGACACAATATATTTACTGCAAAGCGAAAATCAAGTCATGGGACCATTTTATTCGAGAAATCGAATTATTGGCTGGCGACAATTTTTCACCGTCATTAAAATAAAAAAATTGGAGCTTTAAAGGAACAACATTTTTCAATTAAACTTTTTAATTGAAAGGCTTGATAATTCACAAGTATGAAATATTTAGCTTTTGAAACTTTTCAACTTAGCAATTTTAAATTAAAATAATGGTCGTGCCGAAAATTAGGTGTTGAAAGAAAAAAATTTTATATGATTATAAGAATTGAAATAATATTAGTATTCATATCTTATAGAAAAAACAATATAGCCTTTTCAAATTTTAAATATTTTCTGATTCGACAATTTTACCAAAATTGGTGAATTGAGTGATTTTATAATTAAAAAACTTATCAAGTAAATTAAAAATTTAAAAAAATATATAATTGTACTTACATAAATTGATTTATATCCTGCATTATTAAATTTGTGATAATCGAGTGATTGGATTGGTAAAAATCGGTTGACCTTTAATTTTAAATGTTCTATGTATAAACGTTAGGAACAAATAAAGACAAAGCGTGGGATTTGACAGACACGCGCGTTTATTGTTTTATGTATTTCTTATTAACGCTGTAAAGAGTTGTAATTCATACAAAAAATATTATAAAATTCGTTAAGATTGGGGTTCTGCCTACTGGACTTTCTTTAATTTCTTCTTTGTTTATTTGATGAACTGCGCCGCTGCCCATGTTTATTTTTGCCCTTTTCGAATTCGTATTAAGATACAAGATAAATAGTCCCCGGAAAATTATTTGTCTGTATAGTGTTTTCTCTAATATCGCATATACGTCACCACTGGATCCTGATAATACAATTTGCTCTTCTGTTGGTACAGGCATAAGGACACCAAATCTAGTCTTTATTTTAATTCGTGAATCAGCAGGAAAAACGTATCTGCGAAGTTCGAATATCCGGTTGGGATTCTTTTTTGGAATAAGTCGAATAGATCCAAGTTCTGCAGGATTAAGTGTAAATATTTGAGAAAGATATCGAAAGACAGGAGACCTGGACCTGGCACGAAGAGGTGGGCCAGCAGGTGGAGGAGGCACATGGGCAGAAGAACTAGGCGTGGCAAGAGGAAGCGGTCTTTCTGGAGAATTAGGTTCTGTAGAATTAGTAGGTCTGGCACGAGGAACAACTGGAATGGGGGCGCCATCAGGCAAGCACTCAAACTGCGAACTTAATTCTGGAACAAGAAACAGAGGTTTACATTTTACACTCGAAGTCCAAGAATACGAGAAGTTTGGAAATCGGGAATTCCAAAGATAGGACCGTGAAAGGGGCTCCTACTCCTTAGACGTTTAGATTTGGGGAGTATTATGAGAGAACGCACACAGGTCTACTACGCACACGCGCACGTCGAATTCAAGGCAGCGCAAAAATACGCGCGCCTGACTCTCAAATAGCGCAGGGTGAGAGAACAAACTTCCGCTCGCTCTTTTGGAGTTGATGCGTTCGTATCTGTGAAGCACTCGTATATTTATATATCGTATCATTGGATTTAGAGTGCACTTAATGTACAGAATTCCACTTAGGGTTATGCGTGGAATTCCGCGTAAAGTTCGGGTGGTACATTTATACAATTAATGCAGAAGTACCACATGGAATTTCTCTTAAATTAAGGAATCTAAGAGAACTTACGGTAAACAAAAGGAACCGATTCATAAGCCTGACTTAAATTTGCGTGAATAGCTGCTGTCGAGTATCAATTAAAGTTTTTCTATAACACGAGTATGTTTTCCCTCATTTCTGCGCGTGGTTAAGAGCAGATCTTGATGTCAAGCCTAGAAGAAGAGCTGAATGCTGAAATGCATTCCGTAGAGAAAAAGTATCTTAAAAAGCACCTCAGCAAGTTTGCAGAAGTTTAAAGCTAAAATCGATGCTGCAGAAAAGGAGAATGCCGAGCTCAAGGTGCAATTTGCAAAGCATGCCCAACAGCTAGATAGGCTTACAAGAAAAAACAACATATTACTTATTAGAATTTATGATGAGCTAACAGGAGCACTACCTGCGCTAGACAAAAAAGTTTGAAATCTACTCAGAACTAAATAGGGTAGAACATTTTACCGGGAGTTGGTTAGTGCAGTTCGCCGCCTTGGTCAATTCAACTCTGCCAAAATCAGACCTGTTTTGTTGTATCTCTGTTTAGCGTCAATGAAGCACGATATTCTTCAAAATCATTCAAAAAATAGAGGTACACATTTTTTATCGAGCATGACTTAGACCCGGACTCTGTTAAAATCCGCAAAGCTCTGAGCCAAGAAGAAACTAAACTAAAAAACTCAGGGCAAGATATAAGTAGTTACTGCCTGCGAGAGAACAATTCCATCTACACCTTAGAAGATTTAAGAAGAATGAGCCTAGAGCAAATAATCGGCAACAACGTTTTAAATATCGAAGTGCTTAACGACAAGAGCTTCGACTCTCCTTTCAACAACATGTCACCCGAACCTGTCGCTCCGAAGCTCTCTACTATACAAAGTAAAAACAAGACATTCATTTTTATCTGGGATCCTTTTTGGGGGTTCTAATATGATCTCACAAATAGTCTATTTTAGTACCAGTTTCTGTCTGGTTTAGTTTGCTAACTTCATATTGATGAATGATCCGAGATACCGAACAAAATTGATTCAGAGGGTGCATTGTTTCAATTGTTCCAAACTTCAATCTCAAAAAAACAAAAAATAGATCAAAAGACCAGAGATCGTAATGTTTTAGGTTGGACAGAAACTTTCAGCATGGAGTGAATTTCATAGTCCAAAAGATCTAACAGTTTGAGCGCGCACGACGTTGACATACCATCCATGTCATTTCGGGGTTTCTGATTTTGACAGTTTGGAATTTTTTTGTCAGATTCGCTTGTTGACAGATGGTTCTCATTTCAAGCCGAATTAAGTCCTAAATCGAATCCTAGTTTGCACAGTATATATTAGCAGCGGTCCAAAATAATAACTTAGCCTGTTTTGTAAATACAAATACCAATCAGCTGTTATGTCCAATACATAGCTGGGTAGTATGACGTTTGAGAGGAAGATAGCCTTCACAAACCTGTCTAAACCTAATCAACTCGCTTCTTCAAGCAAAATATGGGGTGATTCTCAATACGCAGTTTCTCCTAATGAGTACGTCAAGAGGGGAACCCCTGCAGGGGTTGGGCAGCAAATTGTAATCCCTAAGAGTAAAATACCAATTTTTTGTGTTTAACTCGCTATAAGTTCAAATTATTATTATTATTATTGTTTGTATGGTAGATCTTCCAACGTTATGTATGATTAAATTAGATAAATTGGATGCAAAGAAGAAAGCTTTCTTAACTAGTAATTGTGTGATTTGCAGGTGAGTCATGGCTCACAAAAGCATTCGTGAAACTATCGGAATTTTTGGGTGGTTATACCCCTTATTACTCCATGGCTGTCAAAGAAAAAAATAAGGGGCCGTGAAATCGGAGGACTAATAACATTAGTCCAAAACTGCGCTTTTTGTATAATAATTTAATTTCCGTAATTACGCATGCTACCAGCGAAACAATTCTAAAGTCACCCTTCTGAGATTAGCTAAGTTGAAAAATAGTAGGGTGTTTTAGCAGAAGGCAAAATTGTTCGATACTAAGTCTGAACATACAAACTTATCAAGCACGAGTAAATAGTTTCAATTTTACCGGGACGTTTTTCGCTTATCTGTTATCAGATAATAATTTCATATCAGCGCTGGACCTAGTTTTTGAGACTGTCTTCACCTTAATTAAACTAGAAGTTGTTGTTATCTCGGGTTGTATAAAGAATAAATCTGCTGGTCCGGATAGTATAAATAATGACTTCTATAACTTCTGTCCTCAGAATAGGACCATTATTTGCTCAATCTTTATAATATTGTTCTAAACTCTTTACAAAGTTGTCGATATGTCGATGCTACACAAGTCGGACGATAAACATGACTCACTAAACTATCGATGGGTAGCTCTTATGAATACAGTGACTAAAATCTTTACGAAGCTACTAATTGCTAGATTAGGAAAATGGGTTGCAGAGACTACTTATTTATACTCTATTCGATATTAAGTATGCACTTTGCTAACTAAATGGCCTTGGCATAAGTGGACAAATTATTAGGATTTTGGTCCCGCTTCGTGCCAACGCCGGTTTCTACTCCATTGCCCTATCCATAATGAATTTAGAACGCGATACATTAAACAATACCTGGGTGGGTCAAAATTTGACTGAGAGTCTATCGAGCGCCTTTTAATTCTACGAAATGTTGATTAACTGAATAAAATTTTTAACTACATTGTGCAAGCGCTGAGAGTTAGATCTTTTATTATTAATGAATAAGAGTTTGCTTTCAAATACTCAATGCTAGATTAGGGAAATGGGTCGCAGAGACCACTTCTTTACACTCTATTCAATAATAAGCATTGCAACGATTTAAAAATAAATGAAAAGATTTCAAGGGGCTCAAAAAAGGCTGTTATGGATCTGTATAAATGAATCACAATATATTCTTATATTTACCAATTGAATTGAGGATCCCGGCTAAGTAAGGGATAAGTGTGCTGACAATCTTCATTTTTTCAAATTAGAGGGCAAACTAATTAATGTAATAATTAAGAGTTTTATTCACAGATTGACTGAGAAATCTTCTGGAGCTTTATTAGCTTATACAATCATGATTATAGTCTTGATGCTTCACGTCAGAGCCGTCAAGATTGTCTTCCTGGGAGATTTATATTTGATAAGAGTCAGTTTTAAGAAAAAAAATTTCATCATCCATTTAATGAAAAATAATGTCAAAACTTGTGTAATATTTTACGATTTTACAAGGATAATCACTCAACTTGTGATACACAGATATGGATTTGAAACTTGTGCAATAAATTTAAAGAAAAAGTGTCCTATCAAGAAAGTCAAAACATCTCTGGATTCGGCTCAGAAATATCTGTGTGTGCCATTTTTGTTTATTTAGCTAAACAATTTTTTTAAAAATTATGCCATTTGTTTTCTTTTTGCAATTTTTGTAAACAAAGTGTGCATTAGATCGAAAAACCAAGTGTCAGAAATTTCGTCGCTATTTTTCCGGATATAGTTCGGGGGAGGACGTACACTGAAGATAGGGACATGGTGAGAAAGAAAAAAGTTACTAGATCGGTCTTTACTTTACCATATTGTGATGATTGATATTTATTCAAATGTTAACTTTTTTGGGAAATTGTTCAATTGTTTGTTAAAAATTAAATTTACAAAACTTTGACTTTAATTTGCATATAAGAAAATTTGTTCAATTACCTATTATAATTAATAATTTTTAATGAAAATCAAATTCTAATGAAAAATTAACTTCTAATTATACTAACTTTCCATTTAATTTATATTAAACAAATTTTTTGTAAAAAAGTTGCGAAAAAATATTTTGATTGCAAACTTTTGCACTTAATGGCAACCATTGATTTTCTTGACATCATACTCGATTCTCGCACATTTCTTACCATGTCCTATTTCTGCAAGGGTAAAAACCATCGGAAAATTTTTCAAATTAAAAAATTTGCTTATTTATCTGTTGGAATTTGCTTTCTTATGCAATTTTCACAATAAAATTTTTTTGCAAAAATATTGCGAAAAAAAGTAAATTGCAAAAATTTTGCACTTAGCATCAATTCTCGATTATTTTTGACATCATATTACAGTGTACATTTTTTCAAAATAAAACAGATACTTGAAATTCTCTTTACATTTTCATGTGGATCATGTTTAATTTGAATTATTCTTGAAGCATTTACTAAGATCCTTATTGTTTAAATTATTAATAAGATATAATATTTAATTCTGGGTTGCATTAGTTATGAACTTACTAAGTAAGTGAACAGTTGTCAAGAAGAGGAAGATGAAAAACAATAATTTTTTTAACATTATTTAATTATTTACCCCACTAAAATTAAAAAAAGAGTAAGATAATTAATAATTATGTTTATTTTTATTTATTATTTGTTCATAAGCAAAAAGCGATAGCAAAGTTACAAATTTCAGGAAAAAGCCTCAACTTTCTAGCGATTATGTAAGATAAGGGTTTTAAAAAACAAAAATTAATTGCTTAAACAATTAGGTTTGTTAACTTGTATTAATAAATACCTAAGTTAGGTAAATAACTAAGTTAAATAACAAAGTTGAAAATGAACCAAATGTGAGATATTTTAGAAAAAACTGCAACTTTGTAGCATTGTTCTAAGATATAATTATTTTAAATAATAATAAATTGTTTAAACAATTGCGTTTGTTAACTTGAATTCATCATTATCTCATTTAATTTAATAGTTGACAAAAAGTTGAGATCTAGAATTATTATAAGAGATTATGGATAGAAACCTTAATTAATTATTTAAATAATTATTTTTTGTTACTGTATTAACTATTACCTGAATCAAAGAGAATGTTATTTAAAAAAATATTAAATTTTTGAAACAATTATTTTTGCTAACATAAATTAATTATTGGAACACTCTAATGAAAAGGTAGGGAAATTGTTAGGAGTTTTTGAAAAAAACATAAACTTTCTAGTATTATTCACTATCTAATTATTGATATAAACTAGTATTATAGGTATGTATTAGAAAATTTTTAAAATTTTTTTAAACCGAAAAAAATCGTACTTAGCGTTGGAGCATCTATCATACAAACAAGCAAGCGCAAGGAGCGACCCAAGGATGATTGCCTTTTCATGAGACCGATAATGAGAACAATAATTTAACTAGGACAGGGCCTAAAATGTTGCGTACTCTGATACACTTAGTAACGTATAAATTATTTTTTTCTGGGCTCAAACAAATTTCGGGGCGATATTTATAAAAATTTTCAAAAACAAATTGCAGTTGTCTTTATGGACCACCCTATTGTGGGGTGTGAATCGTGGTTCAAGATAAACAATTATTTTTGTTAACATAAATTAATTATGAGAACAAAAATGAAAAGGTAGAAAAGAAGTAAAGAATTTTAGTATAAAACATCAACTTTCTACTAGCATTATTTACCACCTAATTATCAGTATAAACTAGTATTATAGGTATGCACTAGAAAATTTTTTTATTTTTTTTTTAAACCGAAAAAAATCGTACTTAGCGTTGCAGCATCTATCATACAAACAAGCAAGCGCAAGGAGCGACCCAAGGATGATTGCCTTTTCATGAGACCGATAATGAGAACAATAATTTTAGTAGGACAGGGCCTAAAATGTTGCGTAATCTGATACACTTAGTATCGTGTCAATTATTTTTTTCTGGATTCAAGCAAATTTCGGGGCGATATTCAGGAAAATTTCCAAAAACAAATTTCAGTTGTGTTTTTGGACCACCCTATTATGGCGAGAGAATCGTGGTTCAAGATTCTTCCAAATTTCTAGTAAAACTGGATGCTTTGATGACCAAAAATAATGAGCAACTTCTTTAGAACAATTTGCCGATTCCACAAATAAAAAAGGTCTGCTATGAGCAGTGAGCAATGAGCACTCGTTTCATCTACATCCACTTCCACATTTCTCGCAATTCAGGAATGCTCGTTTGTAGAGGTCAGACACCATTTAATTCTTCGCCTCAACTGGAGGTATTTGTATTATTGAGTCCGTCGAGGTGGAGTCGAGAAAGTAATTGATCCAACAATAGCGCAGCCTCTTCTTCATTGTACGTTTCGTACATTCCTCGCCAATATCTCATTGCCTTTTGAATCTTTCAGGCCTGATTAGAATTATTCTTCATTTTCTGCGAGAGGATATTCACTCACGAAATAAATCATTTTAACGATTAAAATCTTCCGAAATATCTTATACGAGGTGGACCATTTTAATATATCAAATTTTCAAATATTCAAATTTTCCCGCTTGTATCTCCGAAACCTAAAGATGGTGGGGATTGACCCGACTTCCTAAAAAAACTTCTTGTTAGTGGGAACTGAACTGCAAAGGACGTTTCAATTGATCACTACGTTTCCGAGGAAGAAACATTTCAAACCATACTTGTGCCTTAAAAGACCCACCTGTGTGACGGAAGCAGAAAAAAAAACCTGTGTGACGAAGGTCGTCGCAAGGTGAAATAAAAGTCTAATTTGTGATAATGTTTAAATAATGGCTTTATGAGAGTCGTACCCAAGAAGAAGAAATAAGAAGAAGAAACAATTCGAATCTTTTCAAATCAGGTATCAAAAGTAGGGGTTTCCATTTTAAAAAACCACTTTGATCTGCAAATAAGATGGAAAATCGAGTTCAAGGTCAATGTCAAATTCTGAGCTAACACTCATTACATAAACAATTTTGAAAATTTGACCTTCATTCGACGTTATCATGGCCTTTATAAAAATATCATTTTGAACAAAGAATTTCTCACTAATTTCAAATCCGGGGTTCAAAAGTAGGGCTCCCCATCTTAAAAAATAACTTTGACTTTAAAATAAACTTGAAAATCTAATTGAAGGTCAAGGTCTTTATTCTATATTTAACCAAAATTATGAGTTATGTCCCATAATAGATTATCTTTCTTTATCTCGGAAAGAAAAATGTCCTAATTCAACATTACCTTGAAATTCAAAGGATGTGTAGATTCTCCAAGAGATTCTCAAATATGAAATTATGAATTACATATTTGAAAAATTATTTTTGTAATTGGAAATTTTGACGATAAATAATAAATCGTAAATTTGGATGAAAAAAAGGATTTCAAATTTCTATGCATTAATTAACGAATAAATAATTTTAAAAGAAAAAAGGCGAATAATCAATGTGGAACGTGAGACAAAAATTTTATGTTCTATAATATTAATTTGATTCAAGTTCTGTTTCGAAAATTAATTGCAAATTACATCGGGAAATAGATGCTGCAAAGAATCCAATTTAAAACTCGATAAAATGTTCTTATCTAAAAATAAAAAATTGTTAATTTAAAAAAATTTAATTATGTTAAAATATGTATAATCACTTAACACCACAAGAAAGCATGATCAAAAATGTAAACGAAATGATTTTTGGATAATTTTCCGAATGCAATTTTAAGAAAATTATTTCTGACATTGATTTTTCTTACATTTGAAATCGATAATTAGCATTTTTTCCAGTAAGAATTACTTGTTTGTTAATTAATACAATGTAATTTATACAAAACAAATTACGATACTGTATACTCCATAAGTCTGTTTCATAGGGTTTAAAAAAAAACGCTATAAGTGAAAAATAGGGGTTTGCGAGTTTTAGTGGATAATTATAATTTATTTTGATTTTTCAAATGCAAATTGCTTAAAAAAGTGTACTATTTTTGTTCATAATATTGTCTTTGAAGAATGCGTAAAACTGTAATTTTTTCTTAAATTTTAACTGTTTGTCTACTTTTCCTTGAAGTGATTTAATATTTTATTTATATAACATTCAAAGATAATATCATCTAGAATAATAATAAATCGTTTGAAAAGTAATTTTGTTAACTTCAATTTATTATTTAGCTCAATATAGTTAGACAATATTATTAACGATAAACTATCTCTGTCCTATGAGAGAAATGCTGAAAACAATAAAAAATTGTAAACAAAGTTCCTCTCAATATCTATTTATGATTGAAAGGAGTACTTTATGTCTCGAAAAAAATGGATTAAAAAAACCTGAAAAAAATTATAATCAACGTCAAAATGTTGCAAAACTTATTTTTTTACTAATGGGTTTTCGTTTGGATCCAATAAAACAGACTAATGCGGGTGATATTTAAAAAGTTACATTTCATTTAGAATTGCCAAAAATGTTTTTTTTCTTATGGTTCTCTAAATATTATTACCTAAAAA
Source organism: Druon quercuslanigerum (assembly GCA_010014905.2). Taxonomy (NCBI): domain Eukaryota; kingdom Metazoa; phylum Arthropoda; class Insecta; order Hymenoptera; family Cynipidae; genus Druon; species Druon quercuslanigerum. The sequence continues at coordinate 13,490 of JAAAKG020184732.1, forward strand.
AATGGATTTTTAAAAATGAATATTAGGAAAAATTTGCGGGAGACATAAACAAAAATAGAATATTTGCTTAAATCATAATAAGATCCCATTGTTATTCGGTGAAATTCCATTAATTAAAATGTTTAAAATCATTTGAAATCAGACACTATAGAAACTATAAATGTATAATCAGTTTTTCTTCTAAACTGATGCTTATCAAATATAAAGATATCAGAATGACAATGTCAACGCCTTGAATACAAGAGATAAAAACTATAGTATATAAGCTTCTGGCGCAAAAGAATATTCACTTTTCCAATTGGTTAATAAATTCTTCCATATTACATTAATCAATTATTCCTTTAGTTAGGCAAGATGAAAATTTTCTGTACTCTGGCCTTTTCCGTGGCCGTCATCCTCAATTCTATTGGTGAATATAATAATATAATATTTCTATAATTATAAAGAAATGTTTATAGGGCTTTAGAAAAATTTGCGCTATTCTTGCCATCACTCAATATCAACTATGTAGAGGCTAATTCTCATCCGTTAGATCTTTAAAAATATGTACAACCAACTTTAACCCTCAGAAACCACTAAATATGTGGAAAAGACATATATACAAAGTATCTTTCTGTAAGACAGACATTATGATTAAAATAAATAAATTGTAAGACAACTTACTTTCGGAAACAACTCTAGAATATGTTTTCATGCCTATAATATTATTCAGTTGTCTCAAAACTTCATCTTTATACACACAAAGCAAAGGTAATAATAATAGTATATGAAAGATACTATCTCAAATAGAGCCACGGTGGCACAGGCGATAGCGCGTCAGTCTTCGGTGTAGAAGGCATGTGGTTTGATCTCTAAGCTGGTACCAATGGAAATTTTTCTATGTACTTATAACGGCAATTGGGTTGTTCGGAACCCATCCTAAACTGTGGGTCCCTCCAAATAGGCTGATTACCTTCCGAGTTGAAGGCTCCATGTTGAAGGGACTAGACTTGGGGGCCACTAGTCGACTTTGAGAGGACTCATAACATAAAAAAGATAGCTATCTCAAAATATACCAACATCAAATTGTCTTCTTTGAGAAAAATGTAACCCCTTATTTCTTGTTGCAGAATTAAGTTCACTGTTTGAGTGTTTGCCTAATGGCGAGCCTATTCCAAATGTTCCTCGTAGCGAACCTTCTGCTTCTTCTTCTGACAGATGTTCTGCAAAAAGGACTCTTCCTCTTGCCAGTTCTGATTCTTTGACTGGATCTCCTTTTCCTGTCAGGTCTTCTCTTCCTGCTAGTTCTACTCATCCTGTCAGATCACCTCCTCCTGCCGTGCTACCTCCTTCTGCCAGTTTTTCTGCTCCTGCCAGGTCTCCTCCTCCTCCTGCCAGGTCTCCTCGTCCTCCTGCCAGGTCTCCTCCTCCAGCCAGATGTTCTCCTCTTGTCGAGCCCCCTCTTTCTACCAGGTCCAGGTCTTTGTATGCTAGACATCGCATGCTTGGAATTGAACTGGAAGAACTTAAGTACGTTCGACTTAGTCCTCACCAGTATCCGAATCGTACATTCGAACTTCGAAGATACACTTTTCCTATCGATGCACCTATTGGATTGAGAAACCATAGTCAGGCCATTACTCCTATGCCAATTGGAGAACAAACTGTGCTATCAAACTCCAATGGTGACGTCTATGCAATAATGCAAAAATTACCGAATAGAAACACGATTTTCCGCGGATTATATATACCTTTTTTTATTCCTTTAAGACGAGCGAAGATAAACATGGAAAGCAGCATTGTTGAAGACTTGACCTCAGAGGAAATCACAGAATGTCCAGTAGGCAACAAGATGCCAATCCCAAGTTATTATAGAATATTTCGTGCGTAAGCTAATATTTTTCAATCTGTTCATAAAAAGAATCAGCGTGCATGTCTGCCAAATCTAGCGTTTAGCTAGATTAATTTTGAACCGGCAAATGACCAGCAAAAACAGGGAAATGATTATGTAAATATCACAAAACTCACACCGCATTATATAACCCAATTTTATATAAAAGTTGTAATAAAACATGAATGTGAATTCCAAAAAACTTAATAGAATCATCCATATTATTTTTCTGCTTGGATAATAGAAGCAAGAGGTACTACAATTTCATGTTGTGCATGGATTGCATGTGATCATAGCATTTAGTAATTATTTTTAATAAATTCATAGAATTGTATGTCGACTTTGGAGGAAACGTTTTTAGCAATAAAATACTTCTTATAATACATGTGAAGTGTGTCCCATTTATTCTTTTCACAAAGGATTTGTGCAAAACCATGCTAAGGAAAAGAACGAAATAAGCAAAAGAAGTTTAATCTTGTGAATTTTGTTATAAGATGTATAAAAAATAATTATTATGTGGTTGAATGGTGATCCACAAGTAAAAACAAGCTTTCCCTCAATCGCAAAAGATTACATAAATCGTTATAACAGTTGCAATTATACTTGACACTAAATTTTTTTTCTTGGCTTTGACTCTTATGAAACGCTCACATTTCTAACAGACAATCCTGACGCATTTAATTTTAGAGTTAACGATTATAGTATAAATCATATAAGCTAATGAAGCAACAGGATATTCCTTGATCATATTTTTAATTAAATCTTTCATTATTACTATAATTAGTTAATGCTTCAATTGCACAATATAAAGATTGTCAATATGACTATCTGTAGGCTTCTACTAAAAATATAGGCTCTTCTATATCGTCTCTCGCACAGTACAGTCGGTAGAAATATAGAATTATGTATTGCTATTTTATTTATTAATTTGTGTATCTAACTTCTTATCTATCTTCCAGTCCCTAGTTGTTTCGAGATCCACATCTTCCTCTTTGAAATCTTCTTCAACATTTTTTTCTTTAACAGCGCTATTAATTAAAAAAAATAGTCACACAAGTGGTCTTTATAAAACTCTAGGCTGTGTTTCCAACCTCTTAAATTATTTAGTTAAGCCCACAATTCAATCCTAGAATTTTTAGCGAAACGAATCCGAAGTCTCATCAGACAAAACACCAAATATAATCTCAAATTAGCATGGAGAAAATTTACAATTTGAAATTAATTGGCTTTTTTCGCTGTGACAATTCGAAATACTTTTTAAAAAGAGCTTCATCAAGGTGCTTAATCACTAAATACCCAGTTAGGAATGACTCGTCAATCCGACTTTGAAACGACATCGCACTCGTCGTACCATCGTCGAGTCGAATTTTAAGTCGATTTGGACCACGATCCTTATGCTCTTAAAATACTTTATTTATCGTAATTTGAGTGAATCCTGACAAACATTTTCCGAATTGGCAAGATATGAAAATCGATGTTGAAATTACGTCGAAACGACGTCATCCCGGCTTATAAAGTACTTTAGAATATACGACAAAAATTTCTACATTTTTTTGACGCTAAAAAAGGACGTCGTTTCCAAATCGAATCGAGGATTCATTTCTGACTGGGTAAACGTGACTTCTAGAGTCAAAATAAAAAACTTCTATGCAACTTATAATCCAAATTTTTCGGACGGGCTTTGCAGAAAACAGCGTTTGATACACGTGTGCAATGGGGATTCCTTACTCATGTGATTGCATCATTCGCCTAAAGAGAAGCCACACTCGCACACAATCACCTATTTTGCGCACTTGTGCCACAAATGACTATTTCCTTTCAATCTACACTTTCCGAACTTAATTCTGCTTTCCTTCTTCCACCAACACTTAGCAACTAGCCTACTTTCCCTCTCTTTCGAAAATTGCTTCCCATATTTACACGCTCCACTTCCCATTATAATCCTGAAACTCGTGCTCCCCGTCACCCTCCTGTCTTTCTTCCAAAATCATCGGCGAACAACTTTTCTCCCAGTCCCCACGTCTGCCTCATCATTGCATTTGCCCTTGTCATTCTCTCTTTTATATCACTATCCACTAGCCTATTTGCCCGAAACAGGAAGCGCAGGCACAAACTCTTTCACCTCCTGCAATTTCTTTCCCTTCCACTTCCATTCACCTTCCTTATCCCTTTCACCTCCTTTTCTGCACACCATAACCTTTGAATTTTCCGCATTCAGCTCTAACCTATTATTATTAAGAGTTTTTCTCAACCTTTTCATCATCTCCTTTAAGGACTCCTCGTTCTTTGCCAGCAATACTAACTACTACCTACCCAGGTCAAGAATTTACTTAGAAATCCATGCAAAGATCCATGTGTAACTTATATCAGAATTAACGTTTATAAATATCCCGTAAACCGTAAGAGGTGATTTAATTGGAATTAGGCCTAGGAATTCTTTAATCCATGTGTAGTTCTATATGGTTTTGATGGGTAATTCCACTTTAATTTTGTCTCTCCTTCACAATCTCAATGACATTCACAACTCATAATGAAAAAAAACACGTTTGGTCTGATATAAGCAAAATTCAATCCTCTATTTGTTGTTGCAGAACTGAGTTCACACTTTGAGTGTTTGACTAACGGCGAGCCTATACCTGGTGTTCCTCGAAGCAGACCCAATTGTTTTTAACTACCTTCCCCAGAAAGGACTCCTCTTCTTGCCAGATTTACTCCTGTCAAACCTTCTCTTCATGCCAGGCTCAGGTCTCAAACTGCCTTTAATCTTTCTACATAAATGAGAACGATTCTCCGGGGATTATATAAACCTGTTTTTCGGCAGTCAAGGCGAGAGAAAATAAACAATTGAAAGCGGCGCGGATTAGGAATTCAATTATTTCGTGTGTGAAACACTATCCCAGTGGGGGAAAAAAATTAGGATGTCCTAGGGATGCTCTTAAAATGTTTTAGTGTCAGTCCGAAAGATGTCCCAAGAACGTCCATGTCTTTGGGTCATCTTTAGGACATTGGACGTCTTAGAGTCGTTGGTTCAGCTGACATAGGTCGTCCTAGTAACGTCCTAGTGGCCTTCTTGGGATTTTCATAATTTTGTACCTACTGGGATTTTTAAAACAGTTAATAGAAGAAAACAAAAATCGGTCTGCATGTCTGCCAAATGTGTTAAAAATTGCGGAAAAAATTCTGATCATTTTGAAAGGTATTCAGAAGTTTTAAAATAATTTCAAAAATAATTGAACGTTTAAAAAGGTTTAGAATAATTAAATATAAAAGTATACACGAAAAATTTATTAAGATTCGTATAAAAATTGAAAATGTTTTTTTTTAAATTAATTTAAAAACATTTCTCAAAAAATTTGTATTGACATTTAAAAGAATAAATAAAAATTGAACAATTTAAATTAGGAACGATAAAAAAATAACCATTCAATAATTTCTAATTTGTTACAACCTAAAATAAAAAGAATTTAGCTTGTAATTTTTCCAATTTTAAGGCTTTTAACTGAAAATTGCTAAAAACGATTCAATTTAAAATTTTTTTGGAATTTGTTGATTCATTCTTTAATGCATTGCATTGACAATTATAGCGTAGATTATTTTTTGAACCTTTGATCTGTAAATTTCCTGAAAGTAAGCAATTTTTTATTTTGCAATTTACCGATATTTATTTTAAAATTGCAAATTTAAAAATAATTCTTTATTCATAAAAATGAGTTTAAAAATATATTTAAAAAGATTGTAGAAAATTTCCACAATTGTCAAAAAATAATCGGAATCATTTTAAGGGATTTTTTAATTTTTGAGGATTTATTGACAGTTTAAGGGACAATTATAATTATATGAAAAGTTGTTTAGACATTTCTAAAGAATTTCGAAAATAATAAAAAATTTAAAAATATTTAATGAAATTGTTAACAAAACGTAGGTGTTTAAAGATTTTGAAATCAAATTTTGAAACTTTTTAGGCATTTTGTATAGAGAGTGTCCTGTGTGTCCATATAGAAATTATTTTAATCAACATAAAAGTATTTCAATGATAATTTTATATAAAGTATACCTAGGTGAAATGCCAAATAATAATCCACGTGAAGCCCCACATGCAGCGTATAACACAATAATTTCAAGCATTTGTTTTTCTTTGGATTTCCTGCTTTCACTTCACAAACCAAAAGGAATGCTAAGTGCAATTTCTGCGTCAACTGTTTTAATTTACCATACAAGTTTCAGGTGGAGTTCTTCTTCTAGGTAACATAACCCCAATATCTAGTATTGGTTTTGATCGCTCTAAAGCTTCTTTTTCATCTTCTGACAGACATTCTCCAGAAAGGACTCATTCTCTGGTGAGGCCTTATTCTTCTAACGGGTTTGTTTCTCCTTCCAGGTCGCCTCCTCCTGCCAGGTAGCCTCCTCCGGCCAAGTCACCTCCTCCTGTCAGGTAACCTCCTGCCAGGTCACCTCCTCCTTCCAGGCAAAGTACTATAATCGTACTCTGATTTTTACCAGAAGAACTTAGATATGTTGAGGAACTGACGCCAGAAGAAATCGTGAAATGTCAGGTAGGCAGCCATGCGGCAATCACGAAGAATTTTAGAGTTTATCGTGAACACCAGAAAATGACCGAGAATTTTTTGAAAGCGAGAGAAAGTGAAATATCAGTAATTTTGATTTTCCCCAGGCATTTTACAAATTCGAAAAAGAAAAATCTATCTAATTTCTTAAAATATCACAAATTTCTGATCGCATGATAAACGTGACTTTATATAAGTACAACTTAAAATTTTTTTAAACGTTACTTTACTTAATAACTTTTTCAATTAAGAAACCGTTCAGTTTAAATCGCGAATTTCCAAACTCTTTTGCCTTAAAAGTTTTTCATTTTAATCGTACACTTTGAGTTAAAAGAATTTTAAAATTCACTGTAGAATAATTACGGAAGTTATGTAAAAAATCAGATCTCTAAAAAATATCGTTTTTTTTACAGTTTTAAGAATCAATATATTATTACTCATGATGTTAATTTTAAATTTAAAGCATTATTTTTAATGAAAGCTATTTGCCACAATTTAATTGTTTCCATGTTCAAAAGTAAATTTTCTTATGGCAAAAGTTGTTGGAGCAATTTTTGTTTAGAAAACATTTAAAAAAAATTATATCTGTCGATTATTTAATCTTTTTAAAAATTAGAAACAGCAGAATTGTATGGATTACTTTTGTCGAAAAATTAGCCATACGTAATTAAAAATCAACAATGTTTAAAAATGGGAAAGAGGCGACAACAAAAGAATAATTTAATTACAAAAACTATTTTCAGATACAAAAAAGTGTGATTTAAAAATTTTTGGCGAATTTTTTCCTTCGATTAAAATGGCCCCCGGCTTTTGTTAAAGTTCCTTTGGCTTCAAAGAATACATTCTTATCACTTCTTATCACTTTCTGTCTTGGTATATTTTTGAGCTCTATTATATTAAATAAATATGTTATTAAACTCTGTACCTCGTACTGAGACTGATTTTAATTATACATTTAAAAATTAAGTACAAATTGTATTATTCACCGTTATTTAATTTTAATTACCCTCAGAAATGTACACGAACAATTTTTTAGACAACTTAATGATGTTCATGTTTAAATAATTTTTTTCACATATGTGTCTCATTAGTAAGTAGTGTCGATGAGATTTGCAGATATTTTTGAGAATTAAATCCCAATTTCGGTTTATATTTTGGAATGTAGATTTCTTTTTTTTTCGGCGAAATATAATTCTCAAGATAAGAGTGAGTTTCCTGACAAGAAGAATCTTATTAGCCAAAGATGTTCCAGCTGTTAATTTATTTATACGAATTTTAGAAAATAATGTTAATTATGTTCCTGAATGGCAATCCATTATTTCAAGATACTATTGTTGAGATAAAAAGAGATGACTTTAAAGTAAAGTTATCTTTTTTTACGTAAAATTGCGATATTTGTTGATAAACAAATTGATGTTAATAGACAGTCTACTTTAGCAAGATATCATTTTTTACTTGATAAGAAATAATCCCTAAGTAATATTTAATTCGTCGAATACTCTCTGAATCTGGACCAAAGACACGCACAAATTATACGTGAATGATATCTGCCACGTGCTTTAACTTTTTATCATAATCATTCTTCAAAAATAAAAATATTATATCTCTATAATTGAGGAATAAAAACATCTTATAAAAAGTATTTGTATCTCTTAGGAGAACAATCTTGATGCCTACAATGTAAGAGATAACGACCATAGCATATATTATAAAAGCTAATAAAGCCCTAGCAACTACATTAGTTACATTAATTTTTAAAATTTTAATTAATATATTAATCAGTTTATCCTTTAATCAGATAAGATGAGGGTCGTATGTAGCCTAGTCTTATTCTTGGCCGTGGTCCTTAACTCTTTTGGTAAATATAAAAATACAATATATCTTTAATTTGTAAATATGTCTTTTTAGCTGTTTACGGATAAGAATTTTTGCGATTTAGTCTGCAGGGTTCAACGCACACACTCACAAACAAAAAAAACACACAGAAACACTTCGATCCTCCAAAGTACGACGATTCGGTGTTTCGTTTAAAAAAATATTATTTCGAAAAATTAACCTAAATGCAACCTAATATTAACTTTAAATTCTTTTAAATCTTTTTTTATTTACTGGGGAAGTTTACTTTAGAAGTTTGCGGGCCGTTAAACATTTCATTTAAAAAAATGAGCTTTCTCTTGACTAATTGGTCGAGATACCCACTATTGCTTGACTTGAGCTCGCCATCTTGCTCATTCGCGTGTTCCTTTCGCTTCGAGTGAACAGTCATAACGTCGTAACGTTCACAGGTACACAGATAGGCCGTTAGGGTATGCCGCTTTACTGAAACGCTGCTGGTTTGTGACGCTTGAGTCAGATCACTAAAGTCCATGTTCGACTGTATTCTTGAACCATAAATGGATGAACCTTCAAAAACTTTAACAAAAAGAAAAACGAATTCTATGAATAATTTTTTTTTCTTTCTTGAAGTAATTCTGTACATTTTTTGAGTTTTGATTTCCTCTTGTAAAATATTTACAACTTTCTAGGATACGATACGATTGTCTACTGTTAGGCAACTGTAACCCTCTTTTTCTTGTTGCAGAATTAAGTTCACTGTTCGAATGTTTGCCGAATGGTGAGCCTATTCCTAGTGTTCCTCGCAAAAGACCATCAAATTTTTTTGATAGAAATTCGCCAGAAAGGCCTCTTCGTCTTCCGAGACCTCACTCTTCTTCCGGGCCTCCTTCTCCTGCCGAGCCTACTCTTCGTGCCAGTCCCAGGTCTTCTTCTGCCAGGCGTCCTGCTATGCTTAGATTTACAGTAAACGAAATTAGATATGTTCGACTCATTCCCTACAAGAACCCGAACCGTACTTTCGAAATTCGAAAATACGCTTTTTCTCCCGATAAACTTATTCGAATTAAAAACCAAAATCAGGACCTTATTCCATTGCCAACGGAAGAGCAACTGGTATTATCAACATCTAATGGTGATGCCTGTGCCATTTTCCAGTCCTTTACAGTCAAAAGAACTACCCTCCGTGGATTATATAAACCTATATTTTCTCGGTCAAAACGTGCGAAAATAAACATAAATAGCGGCATGGTTGAAGAATTGACCCGGGAAGAAATCGAGGAATGTCCATTAAGCAACCGTAAATCAATCAAACAAAATTTTAGAATTTTTCGGGTATAAGCCACAAGTCTTCTGTCAACAGATTGACAACTGTAATTTTGACATTATGAAATCTTTCATAAGGGTGCCCTCTAGCCACCATTAAATCTTCCGCAAAGAAAATTTTAAAGTTTTATGGTACATTTTCAATGAAGCTAATTTAAAAATACAGTTTAGATGAATTAAAGTAATTGTTCTAATAATATTTGATTTTTTTTAATACTTGTACAGTAATATATATTCTTTGAATAATTTTAGATTTCCCCTAAAATATATTGTTGACAAAAAAAGAATGTTCTGGGAATGCTCATTTATTTCTTAGGAATATCCTAATATGCGCATTTAGATTTCAAATAAAACCGTGAAAGAAATATTTTTGCAAAGAATTGCAGTTTGTTGCATTTTTATTTTCTCCTTCTTAACCTAAAATTTATTCAACAATAAAAACCGTAGGGGGGTTTCTGTGGAATAAGCTTAGGTGCATACGTTCTATTATCTTTTGGGGTCCTGAATAGACCCAAAACGTTTAAAAATTTTAAATAAGGTTAATTACAGAAAAATATTCTTGGATTGTGAAAAAACAACTTTAAATTTAATTATTTTTAAAATAAAAATGTAACTAGAGACCATTTAAAAACACGTAATTTTCTCAGTTTTATTTTATTTTAGTTTTACTTCTTTTTTCTGTTCCAACGAATCTTTTAACTAAAATCGATGTAAACTTTTTTCATCTTTTTTTTCTGCGTAAGTTGTAATTTGATTTTTTTTTAATTATCACAAAAAAGTAATGAGTAAAAATAAAATAGTTACGTACTGACTTTTTCGTTAGGTTAGAAAAGACCAGGTGAGTTTACCGAGCAGAAGGATCTTTACAGTAAAAGTTGCTTAAGCTGTGAATTTGTTTATAACAATTTTTTTAAACTATGATAATTACATCGGTAAATGACAGCTCATTTTTATGAATTTTCAATGGAATAGTATACATTTTTAGCCAAAAATGAAACAGTTAAATTTTAAATTAAAAAAATCAATTTTTAACAAAAATCTATCGAATTCACCATAGAATATTTGAATTTTTAAACAGTGAGTAAACTAATAAAAAAAATGTTAACCAAATATTTACTTTTTAGCTAAACAAATTAATTTCAAAAAAATGCAAAGAATCTTCAAATCAATAAGTTTCTACTAAAAAGACGAAGTTTTAACTAAAAAAAATTGTGTTTCAACCTAAAACAATGCATTTTCAAGGAAGGAAAGATGTTTTTAAATAAATCGTTTTCTAAGAGAAAAAATTTAAAAATATTGAATCGCAATAAAAAAAAATTTCTTCCATCCAATAGTTTTTTTTGCTTCAAAATTGAACTTTCTCAGTTAAAAAGAATTATTTTTCTTGTTAAAAAATTTATCCGTTTTAATTTATGAATGCATCTCTTTGGTTGAAAATGCATCTTTTCTGAAAAAGAATATTCGATTAAAAATTATTTTTTTAAATCCATTTTTAAAAATTTTGAATTTCTGTTTTTGGTAGAAAATTGTTGGTATGAATATTAAATTATTTAGTTTTAAATTCAATTTTTTGCTTAAAAACTTAAAAGTTTTGACGAAAATTTCTTCTGTTTTTTGGGGGAATAATTATTTGTGATAGTATATATTTATTTAATATATATTTTTATAATATGTAATAATTATTTTGTACTGAAAATGTAGATATTGCATTATTTGTTGAAACTTTTTGCACTGTTTTGTTGTAGATCCGATTGTTTTTTTATTCGAAATAAATTTTTTGAAACTGAAAATTTAACTATTCCTTTTTTTTGTTAAAAATAAATCTTTTTTACTTGAAAATAATTTATTTCGTTAAAAATCGAACTATTTCGTTGAAAATGCATTTTTTTATGCAACAGTTTACCAAGTCCATTTTTGGTTGAATAAAGTTGGAAAGTTTTTTTTCTCATAAAAAATTATCTTTTTAGTTGAAAATTCCAAAATTTATTTCTTTGGCTGAAAATTCGTGTCTTTTATCGGTTGAAAAGTTAATTTTTTCAACTGCAAACTTACATGTATAAAATAAAAAATTCAGTTGAAAATGTATCTATACTTATATTAGGCTCTGAAATCTTGTCTTCTATATATATTTATATAAAGTTAATGATAATTTAATCCTTGAAATAGGCCTAATCATTCTAAGGGTAATTCTGAATTTCAAAGCCGAAAGAAATTTGCGTAGCAGCTGGATCGTCATTCGTGAAGTCGGGTGAGCTCGGGTTCGTGCTCATGCATTTTCGGCTGGTCTTCGCAGCATGTAACAGAGCCGACTCACTGACACGTAACGTTTCCGTGTGTTTCTCCCATACGGGAAAGTGGTGCGGCCC
>JAAAKG020184743.1:0-25446 GCA_010014905.2 Druon quercuslanigerum
TAGTGATGCTATCAATATCCCGACACTACCGAGAAGTGCGGACCCTTCTCGGTGTGTGATAGCACATTTTCCACCTTACCTCGCAAAAAAAAAAATATATCGCCATCGCCAACACCACCGCTACCATAGGAAGGATTAGGATCATCCTCAACGCTAACACAATCGTTGCCATTAAAATCAAGAACTTTATCGCGACAAGGTCCATTGACACTCCAAACACCACCAACACCAATAAATCCTCACAACATTCATATCACGTTCCACATCGATTAATGCAAGATGCTGGGAAACTAAAACCATATAAACATCCTGACACTCCACTTCCTTCATCTTCACAGCATGCGACTCTTTTAAACGAGGATCTCCGTTTACAAGAAGTAAGCAGTGACGATGAAGAAAATGTCATTAAGAAAAGACGCAAAATAGAAATAATCGAGCCACACATTATGAATCCTACTAATCGCAAAAGAACTCAGCCTGTTGTAATAAGCGGACGTAAATCTGATCGCGCGTCATATAAACATAATAAGTAGATAGATATATTTAGCAACATACCGGTACTCTTTCTCTTTCAATGTAAAAGAGAGAGTACCGATACGTTGCTAAAATATATGTTTAATGTATCTTACTTACTGTTTACATCTTTTATCAAATGGATGTACTGTAGTTCTATAAAAATTTATATATATCATGTTCTACTCGTTTTACATGATAACTACAAAAATAAAATATGATTATAAAACAAAATATGAATTTAAAGAAGTAAGCAATATTTGAATTTTTTTGGTTATAATTTAGCTTCACAAGTATAAAGCGTTTTGTCTCGACTATTGATAGTGATACACCTTTCATAAAATGGATGTACTGTGGTTCTTTAAATAAAACTTTAAAACTTTACATCATGTTTAATTCTTTTTTTTAATGATAGTTAGAAAATAAAATATGATTATAAAACTGAATCTTAATTTAATTAAGTAAAAAATAATTGAATTTCTTGTTATAATTTAACTTGGCAAGTACATGTATAGCGATTTTTTCTATCGATGAAGTCACACTCGATCATTACTTATAATAAACACCTTTTTTTCTGTCCATAAAGTTACACTCAATCATTACTCATAAGTAACGACGCTTGGTTATGTAGTCATTTACTATGTATGCATGCTGGATATTTAGATAATATACCGATAGCTGAATGAAGAAATAATATTTTTACCACGTGGATAAGCATAAGATTAAGTTGAATTGCATATGTTTAGAGGATTTATTAAAGATTGAAATAAAATATGGTTTGAAAACAGAATCTAAAATTTCAAATAAGTGAAAATGGATAGAGAGGAAAATTAAAATGTTCTGATAGCAATTAAGATCCATTCTATAATTTAATTTTATAAATCATTTAATGAGAGTTAATTCCAATAATTTTATTACTGTCTTGGATTCTCGTAGTGAAGGGTGAACGAACTGCATCATTACTATCACAAACAGCTCCTGATACATCATTCGTAAAGAGGCAAGATGTTAGACCTCCGTGCTGCTGCAAATCATACCATCAAAATGATCCTCGTTTCCACTTGAAAACAATAGATTTGTCTTACAGGCTAAAGTTTATGTAGTGTATATATGTATATAGCCCAGTATATACTTTTTTTAACTCGATAGATGTTAGCAGATGCAGCTTACGATTCTTTTCGAACTGGTTACTTGGAACAATGACTATAAAATCAAAGAGGTCATTTTTAAACATATAAAATAAAGTGAGAATCTTTTTTTAATGAGAAAAACGGTATATTTGATTAATAACTGCATTTAAAAAAAGTAAAAAAATTAATTCATTTAATTTAATTTGATTAATTTTTTTTAATTCTAAGTACATTCAAACAACAACAGATGGCGCCAAAGGTTCCATTCTAGACCATCTATTTGAATGTGCGTACACGCAAATTTAGCCTGGTGTTTACTGGACCTAGTATCACCACTACAAGTAAAGTTGCATCTTTACAAAAAAATTTCTTTCCCGAATGTGCCCTTCGTGGGATGGTGAAATAAAAACACCAAAAACTCTCTTTCTTCTTTTAATAGTTATATTCTATTTACTGCTGATACACATGTAGTAGTTATGTTTAAAATATATAACCTTTTAGTATGTAGAAAAGATAACATTTATTTTTTTAGAAAACTATTGGCACAAGTACATTTTTCTCAGAAACATATTTTAATGTCCATATTTAAATTCAAAATTATTGTAAGGTCCTCCAAGGTAGCTAAAGTAAAAAATTTTTTCCTTAATTGCTTCCTCCATCTTTTGGAATTTAACCTCATCTGGTGTATCCTCAGGTGCTTCCTCAAAGACTTTCCTAATTCTACCAGGTAAGAATACAGAAAACTGATTATCCAATTCAACCACAATTCTAATGCCATACTTTGTTCGTACTTTTCGAATCTTGGACAGAGCATATTTCTTCTTCACGGTCAGTTCCGATAGTTTTTTTGTAGGTAGGAACCCATCCATTCGACCAATTGCGTTAATTATTTTAAGACCCATATTCTCTTAAGGATTATTTCACTTTCTTTTCACAAGACGTTTGCACTGCACTGCACTTTGTTGAATGAAACCACTTCAATTTGCCACTGCTTTTATAGTAGACTATCCCCACTCTTCAAACTGTTGAGTTATAGTAGTGGCACTCAGTATAAAGAATGAACGTAAAATTTAATTGTTAAAAAATTTATTATTTATTTAGTAGCAACATCTTTCATCAATAATAATAAAATTAATAGTTAGAAATTTGAAAAAATTATACTTCACATAACTAATGCTTAACTAATGGATGGGTTTAAAGTAATGAAAACTTTTATTACCTTTAGTTTTTTTTTTATTCAAGAAACAATACCTAATATATTTTTACGAAGTGAAATCTTAACCTAATTTGATAGAAGATACATTATTAAAACAGGAATTCACACTTATTATAAAAGTCTTTAAGCGTCGTATTTTTCAAACATCTATGTGTAGTATCTACAGTATCTACACCTTTAGTCACATGATCAACATCATCATAGTCAGCACTGCTTCCATCGTAAATCCTAATAGTTGGGTGATTAAAAACTGTGTTGTTTAATTTCTTTAGCGAAGGACAGCCCATATCTTCCAAATTGCGTACATTTAATCCAAACTCGCCAAACTATTTATGCTTTTCAAATCCTATGGCGTAGATAGCACGAGCACCAAGTAGTACATCTTGAAGCATAGGTCTCACTTCCATGTAGGTAATGTAACCAGAAGTCCACCCGATTCCGTGATAATTGCGCGTCAACGACAAATTTTCACTCTTGTATTGGGCAGGTAGAGAGTTCCAATAGCAGGGAGTTTCAAAGAGGTAGACTAGAAGTTGAGCCTCTTCCTGAAGAGGAACTATAGCCAACTCCTTAAAGACGAACTGGTTGTTGGGCTTTTTGAAGCCTTGCACGTCCACAATAAACTCCATTTCGATGAAAACTGAATTTTTTTGCTAAAAACATCTGCTTCATACCTTTTTATCCCATCAAGGTATAACCTCTCACCACTATGATCTTAAATCAACTTCTTCACACTACCACTAAGGGGCTGATATTGAATAATACAGTCATGTATAATTAGACAGTAGGCTGCAGTTTCAGCAGGGAAATTGTTTGCAGATTAAAATTTCAAACGAAGATCCACAGAGGCCTGTTTGAGAAACTCATTTTGTTTTGTGCAATCAATGACAATAAGTGGAGCGTATTCTTTGAAATCACTTTTCTTCAACATTGGTTCAGACTCTTTACCGTAGTATGCTGTCTGAAAGTTTGCATACATTTCATACAGTAGCGCAAACTGATTATGACCAAAGTCCAAATTAAAATTATCGTACGGATAGTACTGTGAACTGAGGAATAACTTGACATTGGTTATATTGCATTGATCGATGCGATTAGCACATCTGGCTAGATTATCCTTTCTGCCTGCCTGGAAACCCATCATAATCTACCGTGGTTTTTCCAACTGAGTTGATGTTTTCAAAGTCCAAATATGCCTGTAGGTGGTGGGGAGCAGGGGGTATTCATACAATTCCCATGAGTGAAAACTCATGGTTGGGAAAAAGTCTTTTCCAATAATGTTCAGCAACTGTATCTTTTGCTGATCTGAAGTCACTACATATGGTATCATCTAATCTACTTTATTTATCGAGATCTTGAATTGCTCTTCGTTGCCTGGCTGTTGTCGTGCCTGAATAACAGCATCTATATAACTGCGCGATCTTGTCAGGACAAGCTCATGCTTTGCGTTTACAACGATTTTTCGATAGTCTTCAGCGAATCCCAAAATCATACTGAGTGGAACAGTTATATCAAAGTAGCTCTCGTCATTTGTAAGACGTTTAGCTCCTTCCGGGATGTCGAGCCATCCTGCATTCTCCATAAAATTAATTTGTCCAGGGGTAAGTGAGATGTAGTTTTTCATGGCACTAGTGAGACCAACATTCTTGCAATGATCAATCTCAGTACCATTGAGTTCATAGCGAATTTCATCAAAAAGAGAGCAGATGGCATTTCTCACTAGTGTTGTAGTTGTAACAGCTGTGACTCCATCAGGTATTGTTCGCCTTCCATATACGTGCAGTGAACTCTTGCTGGGTAGTATACACAAATCTTAATGCTGGATAGCAATTCGAATTTCATCGCGGTTGTTGAATTTTGATGATGCATTAGGCTGATGTGCATGAATCTCATAGCTAGATATGGATTCATCAAATCTCACTGGTGCTTGAATGTTAAGTATTTCTTCCATTTTTGTTGCAACAGAAGGAAATGATAAATATTTCGAATGGACGCTTCAGTCTCTTTTTTCGCGAGGTTTGATCTTTAGACCAAGATGCGTCAGAAAGGACACGTTCTGAGGTGTTAACACCTTCGTTACTGTTTGAGAACTCACTTTATTTGACATGTTGATTCTCTTATATAGGTTCCTTTGTGGTTATACACTAGGGTGGCCCAAAAAAACGCAATTGAAAAATTTCAACGTGCGTCGATGCTAAATGCTTCTCTTGTAGAAACAAATTAATGCCAATTTTTTTATTTTGATATAAAATGATTTCTAGACTGGTCTGGAGCGTTTTAAAGTTTTCTTTTATTTGTACAAATTAAAATAGAAAATTTTAAACAGAACCTTCACGAGCCCTGAGCTTTAACCCAGTCCCAGACGACATTTTAAGTGTTATCACTGTGCCATTCAACTCTGTGACTTATCCTATTGAAGAGTGACACCCTTTGTGCATGAGCGCATTCCTTTGTGCACAGGTGCTTATACCTGATACCTACTTCTTCTTCAGCTTTTTGAAGAGTTTAAAAGATTTTTGAATAACGAAATGGAAAATTTAATATGATTTTTCATTTATTAGATATTTTAGGTTTAAAACATTTTAGAAAGCATTCGAATAAGTGTAAGATATTTTTAGAAGTTTCGAAAAGATACCACGTTAATTTTGAACTTGAAAAGATTTCAACAAATTTAAAATAAAATTTGGAGTTTTAAACATTTAAAACAATAAATTTTATAGCTACTGTAGATTTTTTAAAGGCTTAAAAAAATAAAAAAATGTTAATATAAAACATTAATATTGAAAGAATATTTTAAAAGATTTTTGAAACATGCCAAAGTATTTAAAAAATTGACGAAAAATATTTGGAAGATTTGAAGGTATTTTTAAAACTTTGCAGAACTTTTGCAAATATTTAAAAAAAAAATGGAATCATTAAAAATATTTATTCAAAAGCTTTTGAACATTTTTGAAAGTAATGATAATTTAAAAATATTTTCAAAAAACTGAAAAGAAAACGTAGTATTTTAAAGATTTCGAAATGAAAATTTTAGAGAATATTTAACAAGATTTTAAAACATTACTTTTAAAACATTTTCTGGAGAAACTTAGGAAAATTATGTTTATACAATAACCTTAAATCAAATAAACAAAGACACTTTAAAAATAAAAAGTCTTTCTAAACTTTTAATTTGTATTATAAATTATTCTCCCCTTCAAATCATAATTTATCCATGATTTTTTTATTGATTGAAAGATAGTTTTTAGTTGAAAATACAAGAAGGTTGATAAATAATAATTTAAGTTCAAAATGCATCTCTTTGGATGTCCCGGAAGTTAGATCCGCAAACTTTTTTTTCAAAAAAATAAAAGTTGTTCTAATTTCTGCTAGACTTGCGCTTATTTGTTCCTTAAACGATATTTGAAAAATGAAAAATTATGGGCACAATTTAAAAAAAAAAATTAAGATACACTGGCAACTTGTTTTAGAGCAAAAAGAAAGGTTGTGCTAGGTGGATCGAAGTATACACAATTTTGTCCAGGAAAAAAAATTCCAAAAACCTAACCCTTAAAACAAAAACTAAAAATGTTATTATATTAAATAATTTCGAAAAGCTGAAATTTGTGTTGAGTTGCGTTCGATAAATGCAGTCTTTATTCCCTTTAACAAAATTACGTGAGATCGATAGTTCTCATATTGTTCACAGTTCTCAGTATAGTTGAGCTTACTTCAGCAAGGGTCTTCTGCCCACAGGCTTGTGAAAGTAAGAAAATTTTAAAAAATTTATTTTTTCAAGTATCGATATGAAAATAGCATAATCAGCATCAACGAATTTTATCGATTCAATCGATATATTACTTGCCTAGAAAAGTTGAAAATTTGAAGGAGTTTAATATCAAAAAAGACTTTAGTTTGATATTCAATTTATAGACAAATCACATATCTTTGGAATCAGAAGAATGGGTAGATTCCAAATATATTACTTCTAAATCACTAATTGCAAAATTAGGAATTTTTTATTCTCCAATTTTGTCCGCGTTTTCGAACAAAGGACCCCTGAGCAAAGGGATGGATTGGCCAAGCTCGCAGGTACTGCCATGAAAGAAGGTCGTAGGCGTAGGGCAGCCAGGGCTACAGGTGTGTGCCTGTGGCTATAGCAGTAGGCTTTATGGCCGAGCCTGCATCTGCAAGTTCTAAGCCTCTAACAATAAGCCACTTTGAGTTCTTAGTCACCATAAATTCTTCAGGCTCGGAGAAAAACTGCTGTTTAACTAAAATTTGTAATTTTATTCATTTTTGTAATGGCTTCAAAGTTATAAATTAAAAAAAAATGAACATTTTTTTTATAAATCTCTTCTCAATATACTCAAAACTGCTTACTGAAAATTTCAAACAAAACAATTATATCTAAGGCTCGCTACGCCTCTACAAATACTGCAATTTTATGCAACTTTCGAGATACCTTAAATTTTTTTATAACTTTGTTGATGTAGTAAAATTGGATTAAATGTATATTTACTAAGATGAGAACAAGTTTATAAAAAGGTAAATAAATTGACTCATAATTTCTTGGACAAAATCGAAGAAGTAAAAAAAGTATACGTTTTACATGCTAAATTCCATAAGACGCAAAATTAGCACAGGCGGGTCTAAAAATCATTTTATTTTAAAACAAAAAAATAGGCGTTAATTTGTTTCTACAAGAAAAGAATTTGCCATCGATTCCCGTTAAAAATTTCTCAAATGCAATTTTTTGGGCCACCCTATAACTCCCGTAGTGATATTGCATTCAACTCGTAGGGCGTCGACTTTAAGAAAGGCAACTGACAGATCGGAAGTATAAGCCTTATTAGCTTCAAAAATACGTGGTGTGAATACCAACAAGCAGCCAATAGAATCGTCTGGTTGCAAATTCACTTTGCGATTACACTTTATCTCGCTGCGCAATGTGTTATTATTTGGCTTTATGTTTATTGTGATGCCATCCATTCCTAGAGCCTTCTGGACATAACTCTCAATGTCTTCAATCTCATAGCTACCAGAAGAAATGAGCCCCACTCGATCGCCTACATAGATTTTATTCTTTTCAGTGTCAACGTTAGGAATCGCATTGAATGTGATCAATTCTACGAGTCCAAAGGCACAGTTTTTGTGAGAAGAGAGTTCTATTGATGGAAAATACTCTGCGTATAGCACAGAAGATTTTCCAATTATCGTGTAAGCGAATGATTCATCCATGATGATGTTCTCTATACTGACTCTGGTTCAATCATCACGCACACTTTTATATGCAGTATTTATTTTTTATATTCTGTTGCCCACATAGAAATTTTAAGCAAAAGTGTCCACACTCAACACTGTCATAGTCTTGATACCAGCCATGATTGTACTTTATCATCCTATCAACACCAAGGTAATCTACAAGATCCGAAGGTGGACGAAGATTACCGAAACTGTCAAAATATAGGACATTATTACCGATCATTCTATAACTTAACCAGTAGGGTGGGTCGAAAGACAAACTTGTTCGAATTCAACTTCGGCCCAGGGTGTAAAATGTTGCATCTGTTGTCAGTATCACCTGTGAAAAATTTCATTTCGATCGGACAATATCTTTGGTTCCCACAACGGCGTCGAAAATTGAAAAAAGTGGTATAGCCTTGGAAGTGTTTCATTTACAATATCTAATTAAGTACAAAAATACACAAAAGTCGTATTGTTCACTACAAAAGCTAGTGTCACTTTTTTATTTTAAAACATTTACGTGTTTTTTCCATTTTAGATTCTTGTACTGTCTTATGATAACACAATCATTTAAAACAAATATTTTAATTTAAAACACATTTGATATCTGAATGCTTTTGAAATACTTCAGTAACTTATTTTGTGCAGAAGTAAGGGACCAGTTTTTACAGAGTTGATATTTTATATTTTCTGTTCCACGTTTCACCAGACTACATAATCCATATAACAGTTGTACACAATGTGAGCAGGTACTCTCTACATCCGGTGACGTGCTGAGGTTCATCCTCCACGTTCGTTATCAGATCATAGCCGCAAACGGAAATAAACAAAACGCGTCCTTGAATGAAGTAGCTGATGTCGTTGCTAAAGGACTTAAGGAATTGCTGGGCAAGGCATCCATTCCGACTATAAACATGAAAAATATAAAAGATAAAATGAAAACTTTAAATAGAAAGTACATGAAAATCAAAGCTTACTCACCTAGTCGTAGGGATTCTTTCTGTGTCCAAAGTCTTGTAAGACAATTTCAATCTGAAGCAAGTAAGATTTTTGAAATAGCTGCCTGTCGATGCGATCTTACCTCGTCACAGTATTGTAAGTGTAAGACGCATAAAAAATTACCTTCAGGGAAGCAACGATTTCTATTAGATCGAAGGGGTCCCCGAATTATGGCAATGGCTTCAATTGATATACCTATGACGAAGCTGCTTGGTGTCTCTCAGAAGAGAGCAGAGAGGACGATTCATTTAACAGAGAAAGAGAAAAAGAGACAAAATTTGAAAGATCTACTGTTTTCACTGTTGAGAATACGTCTGACATTGAAGCGGAGTAGGCGCAGGTTACTGCCACAGCTGATGCATATGACCCAGGCTTTGCAGTGCATTCTCAGATGCGAACAAAACCTCACATGCAAATGCGGCAACGATTGAAAGAAAGGGCAAAAACCACTGGTCGATCCGCAGTATCAAGTGTTGCCGCCGCCGCAATTGCTTCTTCAGCCCTTGAAGATTTTGAGATTATCACTGGTGGCGATACAAGAAACATTATAGATCAGTCTAAAATGAAAAGGGATAGAAAAAATACTAGAGTGGAAGCAACTTAATTCCAAAGAAGGTCGGAAGGATTTCTGCTTGCCCTATACTTTGATAGTAAGAAAAACGAAAAAGAAGACGGTTCTCGCAAAAGAAAATCAGTGGTAGAAGAACATTTATCCCTTGTATAGGAACCAGGTAGCAAATACATTGGTCATGTTACCCCCAGTAGCGGTAGCGCTGTAGATATTTGCAGCAGCATTTTGAGCTATCTTCATGAGAATGGATACGATTTAAGCAAAATAAAAGTTATTCATGCTGATGGTACATCTGTAAATATAGGTCATATTGATGGCGTTAATACCCTGATAGAAAACACTTCGGTGACAGTCTTCAGTAGCAAATTTGTCTCTTAAATTTTAATGGATTTTCTCTTAGGCATCTCACTACCCACCTTGACGGTAGTACAATGGGACCTGCTTTATTTTTTGGTGCCATAGGGAAGAAAATGAAGACCCGTGAGCAGAAAACAGTGGAGAAATTTAAGAAAATAGTTGTTGACCTACCTGATATAGACCCAGAATGTCTCAGTACTGATCAAAAATACCTCTTGGAAATGTGCCAAGCTATTTGCAGCGACATTGTTCTCAAAATTTCTCGATGGCTGACTGCTGCGAATAGGATTCTTCGTTTATACATGTCTGAACGCAATTCCTCCAAAAAGCTACGAATCCTGAAAGAGTATATAATGAGATTTTACACGAAAGTATGGTTCATGATAAAAAATAATTGGCAGTTATATAATAGTATCTTTCACGTATGGCAAACCAGGTCCAGGTTCTTACCAAAAAAATTGCGTGAAGCCGCAGTGGATCCATGCGTTCAAACGAATGCGTTGACACTGCATGCAGAAAACTTACTCATGGCAATGCTCGTAGGTCCCAGGCAGAAAATAAGGAGACAAGATGTTGATATTATCAAAAAAGCTCAAAAAATCAAAAAGAGAGCAATAGAAAAATTTCTATTCCTAAAATTAACTTCAATACAAAAGATTATCCAGAACTCATTTACTGGACCAATGTAACTCCTCCAGCTCTGGCTGATCTTTCAGAGCAAGATATGGAGGAGGCCATTAACTCCTTGAATAAGTTCAAGGAAAAAATTTATCCATGCCATACACAGGCAGTGGAGCGTACTGTGCAACTTGCCACACAGGCCTAAAAAAAAGTGCGTGGTCAGGAAGAAAGAGATGGCTTTATAAGAAATACCATATCTTCTCGGCTTAAAATAAAAAAATTTAGATCAATGAAAGATTATGCTTGCAACTTTTAAGATGCAAAGCTTCCTTATGGTTGGTTGATAGAGTAGGGAGTGGGTGGGATGCGATATTCACGTGGTGAATCCTGAGTCTTTTTCCTAAAATTATTTTCTGAAGGAAGGGCGAAGAACTACATGTAAATTCTATGAAAATGTACACTTTTGCACTAAATTAGATATTGTGAATGAAACACTTCCAAGGCGAAATATAGTTAATGAAGGGTTCTACTGAGCTTCTATGATCTTTTTCTTTGCTTTACATCACTTTAGCGAAAAAAGGTGCACAGGAAGTGTGTTTTTCGAATTTCCTAAGCTTAAGAGGCTATACCACTATTTCTCAATTTTCGACGCCGTTGTGGGAACCAAAGATATTGTCCGATCGAAATAAAATTTTTTACAGGTGATACTGACAGCAGACACAACATTTTCCACCCCGGGCCGAGGACGAATTTAAAAAAGTTTGTTTTTCGACCCACCCTATTACCCAGTGGGTATCAGGCCATGACTATCATCAAGATTTACAGTGAGTGGATGGTGAGATAGCTTCACTACAAGTTTTTTGAAACTAGTCTTAGATGAAGTCCCTGTCCCTTTCGGTAAGGTTTCATGTGAAGACCTAATTCTTTTCTGTAGGGTTTTAGGTGTAAACCATTTCTAAGAGTAACAGCATCCATTCTTTTGTTAATACGTTGTTGTTTCGCAGCGCTAGCATCGTTTAACGCCTTAGCTACACCTGCTGCTCCACCAGTGAGAGCTTTAAGTACACTAAGTCCAGCAAAAATGGGAATCAGTGGTAAAACCCCTCCAGTTTTAGAAGGTATTGGCAGGACACGTGAATTTCGCACTTGATTCTTATTGTCTATGCTTTTTACAGCTTCGTGTGCACCTCTGATTGCAGAGTTAATTACCACTTTTGCATTGCTACTTCGTTTCATTGCCTTCCTGGCTGCATTCCTAACCTTTCTAAATGCTGTTATATTATTTTGTGTAGACGGTTTCTTTTTCAACCTGGATTTCCTCTTCTTTGAACGGGGTTTCTTCTTTGAAATAGGTTTCTGCTTTAACCCCATACCAAGTTTTTCTTTGGCATTCATCACGTTAGTTATGGATAGAGCTGCTGCTTTCTCGTTGATCCCAGCGTCTTTAGCAAAAACAAGCTGCCAGGCTTTACTGGATAATACACGATCCGCAGAATTTCTCACGTCAACGTTTTCACTATTTTGCGAATATACAATGTCGTGTTCTTTGCACGCTGCGTCTAAAGGATTAATAACAGGATCGCCTGTAGCAAGTCATTTAGCTAGCTTTGTACCTGGACCACAGTATTGGTAGCCAGGCAAGTGTAACTCGAACGGCAAGTTGTTGATGACTTTGTTGACCAATCCTTTAGCTCGATGACGTCGTGACACTGCATTCGCTTCACGGTGCAAATCATTCTACACTGTACGTTGGTTAGCATGCAACTGGTGAAAAAGCTATATAAGCGCTATATGTATAGCTTACACAACAGTCGAGATCAAGATGCAGTTCAAGACACAACCTATTAAACTTTCGGTATTTAACTTTGACACCCTTGTTCAATTAGAAAAGAAGAGAGTTAAACGCCATGGCAACCTACTAGCAGACAGCATTCGCGCAGTGTTTTGTTAACCATTAAATTGTGATAAGACAAATACATAACTTGCCCTATTCCTACACCCAAATGGATTAAAATTTGATAATGTCTACATCTACTCGAAATCCCTCAAACAAACAAAGTATACATTTTTGGAACGGGTATTAAATAATGTTGACGGTGTTGAATATTTGATGATACAAGTTATGTGATGGAAATCAAATCATTATGTATTGAGACATCCGCAGGTCAACATTTCAAAGTTTCATAAAGAGAAGGAGGTGCTCCGTCAAATCACAAAAGCTAGTGAGGCGATACGACGTAAACATCGAATGTTGAAAATGGGCAAAGAAGCCACGGAACAGATAATGAGTGAAACGTTTAGGCCAATAGTCATGCCACTGCAGAAACTGGTTAACATATCTAATCCTTTGATTAAGAAAAAAGATAAAAAAATTAGCCTGTAAAGAAAAAAAAAGAGGATGAGGGGAGAATAATAACGCGTCCTTCATGGCAGTTGATGCTGAAAAGCAAGATACAACTATGCTTCAAGAAGATGTCGCGAATGAGCCTGCTGATAATTCTGAGTATTTAACAAAAAAATTTCTCAATTGCTGCAACAAAATAGAAAGCAGTATTTGAATATGGTTTATGGTGTGCGTAAGCTTAGTGATGACAGCCTTGTGATTGGTGATAAGACCATTAGTTTTAAAGGAGAATATATCAAAGTTGATGGTAAACAGTATCTAAAAACTGTAGGATTGCTTGAACTATTGTTGAAACAAAATCCAAAAGAATCCTAGATAAGAGCTGACGACCGAGACAATTACAAGGAAATTTTGATTGCTACATTTGCATACAAGAAGCGGTATAGTCCCAGTGAATCCATTCGTACTAGCAACAGTAACAAGTACAAGAACTTAATTGCAAAAATGTTGAGCGTATCGCGCAGACGATCATCGAAAGACGGAGGATTCCAACCATAGTATATGGTAGCAAGAAAATACGCGAAGACTGACTACGTCTACTGGGATGACCCTAATAAACTTGTTGATCGTCTTTGTCTGCTCCTACCGTCTCAAGCAGCAGGCAATCCGAGCCACAACAATAAAAAATTTATCAATTATTTAGGAATTACGAGAAGCTGGAATTATATATTAGAAGCGTACTCATAGCAATATCGTCAGTATCATGATGAGTATCGATGTCTTTGGACGTCACCTAGATCGAAAAGCTGCGGGAAGTCGGGGGCCTCCTCGTGTTGGATTTAAGATCACCTCTGACGGCCATTACGACGTAGACGGAAACAGACTTTGTAACTATAGCGAGGCCAAAGAACAATATGACGCAGTCAATTCATCATATAAAACGATATACGTACAGTGTATCAAGTCACATCATCTATGCTAACAAAGATTAACAATAATAATTTGATGATGCGTATACTTTAAGAATCAATTAACGAGAAACTGAAATCCCTGCAGATTGACACTCAACAAGATTTGTCAGTCCGTAACGCTAAACTCATTGCTCAGTTGGATGCTCGATTAAACGCACTCGAGAATGAAAAACGAAAAATTGTCGCTAGTCACAGAACTACATAAACCCGCTAGAAAGAATTATCCACGTCGTCGCGTGCAAATGCTTGTTATAAACGAGAAGTGGCTGGCAGACTTGGTTGAATAATGGCTACAGGTATTTACTTACCGTTATGTCACCGTCACCTGGGCTGTTCCTGTTAAAAGTAATAGTGAACCTGATATCACTTCAACAATGAAATCTAGTGTAGTGCAGGGTCGTGTACCAAAAAACTTACATACTGATGAAGGTAAAGAATTTTATAATTCACATTTTAGAAATCTTATGCAAAGATATTACATCAATCTCTACTCAACTCATAGTAATATGAAGGCATCAATCTGTGAAAGTTTAATTCGCACGCTCAAGAATAAGATGTAGTCACAATTTATCTTGAGAGGCAACTACAAACGGATATACTTTTTACCTGCTCTCATCTCCAAGTACAACAATACCAAACATCGATCAATCGGTATGAAGTCAAAAGATGTCCCTACTGAGGATGAAGAGGAGTTGATGCAACGTTTTAAAAAACTACCAAGTATACCCAAAAGAAGGCTAAAGTTTAAAGTTCATGACAGAGTTTAAATCAGCAAACACAAGCATGTATTCGAGAAAGGATACACTCCTAACTGGACAACAGAGATATTCACTGTGGATCGACTCATACCATCAAATCCAATGACGTGCAGGCTCAAGGATTATCAAGAAAAACCCATCGCGGGCGGGTTCTATGAACAAAAACTTCTTAAAGTTAAATATCCAGACGTATACCTTGTGGAAAAAGTAATCAAGAAACGTGGCAGCAAAATATTTGTCAAATGGTTAGGTTTTAATAGTTCACATAACACCAGGATAGTTAAATCGGATATGTAATCAGCTTTGTGTAATGTTGAATCAACTTTGTGCACTGTTGAACCAACGATGAATCAATATTGAACCAACGATGAATCAATGCTGAACCAACGATAAATCAATGTTGAACCAACGATAAACTAATGATGAAGCAGCATTGATTGAATATTAAACTAAATTATGAAACTTATAATACTAACTCCACGCTCGTGCTAACTAGATGTACGGGTTTTGATAAATAAAAAAATCAATTTATATTCATATATCACTTTTTTATTCAATATGGCCCTTATACCTACTATTTACAAATATTTACAACTTAAACCTAATTTTTTGCCAGAGGAACTATCAATTCTTCGTCACTATCACTTAAAACATCATCGACATCCATTGCGCTGATTCTATAATGCTCCCATGCGAGGGTGTCTGTACTGTTTGGCAGTAGGTATCGCTTATTGTCATAAGGACTTAAATCAATCTTTTCTTGTTCAATAGTTTCGACGTTGTGCAGTCTTAACCTGATCACATATTGCGTTCTAGATTGGATACTTAAATTTCGCGAGAATTCCGTGGAGTCATTAAAGGTAATACCTTTTTTTTACAACATCTGCTTGTATACCTTTGGCTTTTTTAACAAATTCCTCACCGTTGACACGGATATTATACATCTTACTCCGCAAACCAACAAATTCCGTAATTATTTCACCATTACATTCATGTTTCATCAAACGTAAAACTTTTTTGTTTCTTTGTGGCATGCCAAAAAACTGTTAAATATTCTTCTCCATACCTCCTTTCATGTCGGCATAGATGTCCTGCCACTTCACTTCATATATTAAACTATCCGTGTCAGTATAAAAGAGCTTGCAGTTGTTACGATATTTTTTAAGCATGTAGCCGTAGTGAAAATCATAAATTAGGATTTTAGACACATCCATCACTGTCAGACCCACATAGATGGACTTATTAAACAAAACTTCTGTCTTTCTTAACTCTATAGCCATGAGATTTTCACTGAAAATTCTGCTTCTGCTCCATACTTCCCTTTCCACTTCGTTACGACTTTCACGTTTACATGCTTTCGTACATTCTTCATTGTGATGCCGTAAACTGCATTATTCATCAATGTATGCAAGTTCTTTGCGAATTCATTTTTAGCTTGTGCTATCTTTTCAGTATTGAAATCTATGTAAGTCTTAAGCCATGTTGATTGATTAAGCATGTCTGAAAGCTTGATAATGGGGAACGTACTTTTGTTTGATTAGCAGCGTAGTTAGAAGCTTCTCCTGATTAGAACGCGGTGGTTTTGAGTGTTCTAAACAGAACGGTAATTCATTATGATCATCATGAAGCTCGGGTAGATAGAACAAATCGACTTCTACAATATAACCAACGGGTGAATCATCTGGAACATTTAAATTAAAATTTTCCAAATTTGTAACCTACTCGAAAACACCATGAGGAAGAGGTTGTCCCATTGCCCAACCATAAAGGTTATTTTCATCGAAGTATACAATGTAGAAGATTTTCTCACTTTCATTGAAAACTATCATGTAGCTGTTGTTGGCAATGGCGTATCGGTTGGACATTGACTCACTCCACCCTTATTAACATTCACAATCATCAATAGCATGTCAACATCAGGAAGAACTTCCAACATTACCCCTGTATATTTGAGCATGGCGCCCCATGTGAAGCAAGGAGTCGTGCAGTAATGGGCAGGATCGAGACCGCAAGCCACAAAACACTGTTCTCTAAAATTTTCAAACATATCACCCAACAGCAACACATCAGTCTTCATATATAGTTTCACGTATTCACCGAGAGTTTTGACACTGAATGCACACGATACCTGTCGTGCATGTTCGTAGTCCTCATCAGATATTGATGAGTCATTTAGGGTACTGTAAAACTTCACTTTTGGTGCAAGCTGGTTTTCTTTGAGTCTCACCCTCGAGTCCAGATATTCATAGGGGAGAACACCTTTCCCCGTTAAAAGTTCAACTTGCTCACTCTCAATTCCAGAAAACATTGCACTCACAATTTTATACTCGGTGAGAAATAATGCTAACTTTTCCAAGGACGATGCCATGGATCTGAATGAGTCGATAAATTGGAATTTTATCTGTGTTCCCTGAACATATTTCGTGAAAGAGATGTATTTTTCCTTATTTAATGCCAGAACTGTTACTTTTCCTTCAAATTGCGTAGCAATATCGCGGATGATGAAGTGAGAATCATGCCCACTCAAATTGTGAAACACAACAAGTATGATGTTGGAATCTTGGTAAGCTAGATTACAGTGTTTATGCGCGGGACCTCGATATTTTCTTGTTAGGTGACAGTGATCGCGGACCTTCTTCATCGGTGAATATAGGGCTTTCAGACATATGTGACAAGTAGTGGCTTTCAAGTAAGCTTTCTGTTGCCTTGGTGTTAGTTTCTGCATCGGAACTGCAGATGCTCGTATTTGCTCATAGTTATTTGCAATTAACTGTAACTCCAGAGCAAACCACTTTGCTGGTTCCACTCCTTCAGGGCATGATTTGTAGAATGATAGTGAATCATTAGTAGCTGCACTTGAATAAGTACCTGATGTCAAAAACGACCTGTTTTTGGAATACTTTAGAGTTTTTCATTTGCTGTTGTACATCATCATCACTTGGTATTAATAGGGACTCACAAACGCCATAGATAATGAAAGGTACTTTTTCTCTATATTTGAAATTTTTAAAGTCAATGATGCTTCTATCCGGGTTTGGTAACACGGTTTTACAATCATGCACTTTTTTACAATCTTCGCTTTGAGCTAACAACTTGCCTATTCATCATCTTTGATCCATACATAGTGGAAGTTGAAAGACTTCGAGTGAGTGGATGTATGGCTGATAATATAGCCCACTTAAAGCTGTCGTTGTCCTTCATATTTTGCACGTTGACACATGCTTCTTTTTTCTTGATCCTCACAGGAAGATCAATATATGCGCAACCTTTCATGGGGTTTAATTGGTTGATATTCAGTTCTAATTTTACAATAGAGTGTTAGGTCCATCTACAGTCTTTCTCTTGAAACTCCTCCATTTCAGTCAAGATAGGTTATCTTGCGTTGTTGATAAACCATAATTTCAAATCGTTGGTAGCATATATCTCTTTCTTTTTTTATTTATAGTTCTTTACATCAGGATCATCCTTACCAATCTTTAAATAGTATGCATTAAGCACAGTGTTGATTTTAAAAGCCCTATGTTCACGCAAGACTCGGCCCACATTTACAATAAAGAGCACTTGGGCGTCATCTATGAAGGCTAGAACATCCTTGTGAACTACGTTCGCTACAATACCTGTTTTTACTCGACTACCGAATGCTTTGTCGATGTGAATCCACTGCACTCGATCGTTAATTTCATTGCGTTTCTTCTGAAGTCCGCTTTTTTTAGTAAGAAGCTCGAAACGAGCTTTAAGACATTCCAGATGTTCAATGATACTTAAACACATTTTCTTTTCTGATTTATTGACAATAGTGGTATACATGGCAATTCCTTTCTCACTGTTTTTATACGCAGTATGCACTCGTTCCTCCATTGATTAACTTTGTTTACTTGTACGTTCCACGATGATGATGAGGATGATGAAAGAAGGGTCAGTGCTTCCTCGAAAGCAGGGATAAGTTTTACACACTCATCGAGGATCATTTTTTTACCAGCTATAGACTATATACACTAACAATGTTTTAATTTCACAAGTTATTCTTTCTGCTTTGATAATTTTATATTTACTATTCCCCTCCACTGCACTGTCTCACACAGTGGAATTACTGCACTCCGCTCTGATGTCTCAATTTGTTGCCCGCTGTCCCCAACTCCACCAATACCTTTAGAAGATTCTAGAACTTAAGGATTCCCATAGCCCAAATGCGTCATTCGAAATCATCATTTGTGACATTGAATTTGCTACTAGACGCCGTTGCATGTATCAGAACTTCGGTGACACACTTTCGCGTTGAGCAGAAATCACACTTTATCAACCGCGTGTTCGGAAACGACTGTGGATAAATTACCACAGACTGCGGTGACCCCACTGCCGGTATGGTAGAGAACGCAGCTATAGGTCATGCATATGGAAACGACAGTCAGTAATTTAGCACAAAAGTGAATCATTAGCGTCTGTCGGTAAATAAACGGTCATTGTTTTACCGATCAAGGTGTCACCGAATTGTCCTTGTTATACTACTGGTAATTTACAAATTAACCATTTAATATAAAATCATAAAATGATAATACGCTTGCAATTCTAATCCTTATTTTATGTGTGAAATTAGTGACAACGTTAAAGGTTAAAATATGTTAAACGCTTTTTATTAAATAATTTGATAAAAATTAATTAATATTAACCCTAGAATAGAAGTAAACAGCACCAATCGATTATATGTAAAAAAAATAACTCCAGAAACTTGTACTAACTTTTTACTTGCATTGAAAACTGTTTTTTACATTCTTTATTTACATTTTTTACATTCATACCCCTGAACCCGAAAAACAGGTTTTTACAAATGTGTCTGTCTGTATGTGTGTATGTCTGTACGTATGTCTGGCTGTGAGCACGATAACTTTCAAAAAAATCAACAGATTGGATTGGTCTTTCGTATACTCTTTTAGTGTCTCAAATTGAAGGTCAAGTTCGTTAGCCAGACAATTTGGATAAAAATTCAAAAAGTGAGCACATTTTGAAAATTTTTGAGACCTGTTTTTTTCAAAATTTGAAAATTCTATGTACAGTTATTAGTAGTACTCGAAAAGACTAACAATATATCCTAATGACCTTTTTCGATGAAAAAAAATTACGGGAGTTATAGCAGTTTCAAAATCCAAAAAACAAACGAAAAAGAACATTTTAAGCCAAGCAACGCAAGATATAAGATATAAGATGTAAGGACAAAAATTTTGCAGCCAAAAAAGATCTACAAATTTGTCGTGCAGTTTTTGTTTTATTCGTAAAACAAAATATAACAATAAAAAAAAAATTTCAAAGCTATAGCAATAACAAAATCCAAAAAAAAAACGAAAATTAGATACGAAAAAAGTCGATATGAGAAAACTGGTTTTCTTTGCACACCCTACAAGATTGTCATAACGACTTTTTGAATTATTTTGAAAAATCTAAAATTTACATATTTATTGCACAAAAAATAATGAAAAATCAAAAATTCCATTTTACGAGCAAACTATGCAAGATACGACAAATGATGATTGGACAAAAGTTATGCACTCAAAAAAGATCTGCACATTTTTTATGGGCCACTTTTCGAATTAATACATTTCTCAGGGTAGCTGCGAATAAAAATTAGTGAAAAATAAAGAATAAATGATAAAATCATGTTATTGGACAAAATTAGTAGTTTACTTTGCAATATCTGAATAAGCAGTCCCGGGCCGAGGTAAAGAATTTATTATAATACAATTTAAAATTATTCTGCAAAGTTAACATAATATTTAATGTAATATTTAATGTAATAGAATTTTGTTTGTATATATATATATATACATTAATTACATGTTACATTCTCATCGACAATGTGACGTAAAAGCACAAATTATTTCAATAATTATTTGAAAATTTCTTATATGTATATGTTCCAAAAACGACTTAGATACTATTTTTCCCCCTTTTTGAGATAGTTGGAAAAATTCTTTCTGATTTTATAATTTATTAGCAAGGTACAGAAATATATGCTGAAGTAAAGGAATTTCCTTCTTCATTTAAAATCAAATACAAATTCAGTCATTTGTATATGAAGAACATACATATAACACGGAACGCAAAGTGCGCTCAAACTTTTCGGTTTCTATTATACGACGAACAGAAACGAGCATGGAGTGCGAGGTTTACATGATTTGTAATCTAAATATCGAGCGCAAAGCGCATGTGTCTTGATGATAATGTGTTCCTTAAGGTTCCTTAAGAACCTTAAGTAAATTAGTTCTTCTCTTTATGTAAAACTGGAGTAATTGAACCAAAAGCATGGCATAACGATAAAGCTTACTAAGGGGTTATCTATTAGCACGCGAAGCGCGTAATAGCGGGCACACGAAGTCCAAAAAGCTAGAGAAACAGCGTGTAAAGCGTGAGGCAAATGTGTCCGAGCGCGAAGCGCGAGAGCGAACAGTTGCGCGCCCTAGGCGCGCTCAAACTTGCGGGCGAAGCGAGCCGCGCGCGAAGCTCGCGATGAGAATGAGATATTTTTCTTTAGAAATATACAACTTTTAAGGTTACAGGATTATAAATAAATCGTTTCTATTATTCCTCTAGGATAAAAATCATATAATTTCGGAATTAATAAAATTGATTTTTCAAATAAGGAACGGTTGCGAAGTTAAAATAAACCGAATTCTAACTAAACAAATATATAATTTCTAATTAAAGGCCTTTAATGTTAAATGAATTTAAATTAAAACCTTCGAAGTTATGACTTTTGATTGAAAATTAGAAGTAATAATTTTAATCAGAAAACGTTCTAAAAGGAACACTATTTAGATTGCACAATTAAAAACTTTAGCTTTAATTTTTAATTAATCTTACAATCCTAATGCATGAAATAAGTCTTTAGTCCTTTTTGCATTCTCATAATTTATTATTGAAAATGTATTATAATAAGCCGAAATTTCACAACTCAGTTTTTTAATGGATATTCACGTTTTGAAACCCCCTGAAGCCGAAAATCAATTTTTGGCGATGGCGCCTGTCTGCCTGTATGTCGGAGAACATGATCTCTATAAAACTTAGACTGACAATATTTTCGGGCTTTGACGCACTTTTTTGTATTCTAAAAGGAAGAGCGAGTTTGTTAACCAAAGACAGATACGTGAAGAAAGCTTCAAAGAAGAATAAAAGGTTTTTAAAATATCTACCAATGTTCCTTCGAGCATTTATTGAAAAGACTTGATGTTCTGGTTTGATTTCTCGACAATTCCCATGCTAAAAATCCTTCAGTTGCTAAAGTGTATAACTTTTCTAATTTTCATCGAAATTGAAAATTTTGTCAAAATAATTTGCAAATATTCTACCCATCTATAAGAAACTTGGACAAAAATTTCTAGAAATTAAAGAAAAAAAATTTCAAATTTTGAAAATGCTCTATATTTTTTAATTTTGATTGGAAATATCTGCTTAACGAACTTAACTTTCATTTTGGGAACCTTAAGAAGTGTATTAATGGCTGAATCGATGGGACAAATCCTTCAAAAGTTAGCGCGGCTACAACATTCAGGTCAGACATACATACAGACAGACAGACATACAGCGATAACATTGGATGATTTTTGGGTCCTGTGAGTGCCGAAACGTAAAGATCCGTTAAAACCCAGAGATCAAAAATTTGGACGATTAAATTACACTTTTTAACTTTTTATTGCAAAAATAAAGAAAAGACACACTCTCGAAAGAATCAAAATGCAGTTTTCAATGTCAGGTGATTTTATTTTATAAGTCAAGCATCTAATAATATACTCAATATTATTTCCCCTATTTCCCTCTTTGTCCCTTTTTCTAAAGAATTACTATTTTCCCCTATTTTTAAGAAACTTTCGCTTTTATAGTTTTTTTTTACTAAAATGCTAATTTAATTAATAAAACACAATAAGAAAAACAAAATCTTTTTCAATGAAAGTTAATTTTTTTGATTGAAAAGTCTACTGCATATTATATTTATGGTTCAAAATTCACTTCTTTTGGTTAGAAATTCTACTTTTTATTGAAAATTGGAATTTTTTACATAATTAATTAATTTTTTTAACTTTAATTTTATCTACTCTATTTTTAGTTGAAAACTGACTGTTTTTAGTTGAAAATTTGCATATTAAATTGAGAATTCATATTTTTTGATGGCAAATTTAAATACTTAGATAAAGGTTGAACTTATTTGTTTAACATTTATTTAAATGCTTAAAGATGTAACTATATTGTTGAAAATAATTTGTTTAACTGAAAGTTTGAATATTGATTTTAGGTTGAAAATTTCCTTTCTAGTTGGAAATGCAACCATTTGGTAGGAAATTCATATACATAAAAATAATTTTCTTAAGATTTATGGGAAAAATCAAATTTAAAAATAATGCTAATATTTGAAAAAAGAATCCTCAAGAGTTCGAATCATTTAAATATATATATATATATAACCCGAGCTTTGCAGCTGCGAGATCCTATCTCCTGATTTTTAGCTTTGCTGCCCCTTTTATACTCTCTCACTCCCAAGCGCTCCCAGACTTACGTAATATCGTACGAGTGGGAGTCGTCGGAGTCTGCGCGCTCAGCTTCCTCCTGTGAAAGGCATATTTTCAGAGGACTTGCACAGGAGATAGAAATTTTGCTTAATTTTAGGCTCATTCCTATAACTCGAGGGTTACATTATAGGAATGAGCTTAAAATTAAGCAAAATTTCTATCTCCTGTGCAAGTCCGCTGAAAATATGCCTCTCACAGGAGGAAGCTGAGCGCGCAGACTCCGACGACTCCCACTCGTACGATATTACGTAAGTCTGGGAGCGCGTGGGAGTGAGAGAGTATAAAAGGGGCAGCAAAGCTAAAAATCGGGAGATAGGATCTCGCAGCTGCAAAGCTCGGGTTAAAGGACTGAAATTGGAGGAAGTGTTTGAAGATTTATCCTGTTATTCTACCATTCAAGTACGTCCAAGTCGAAACTTGTGAAGAATACCTAGTTTCACAGAAACAAGTTATTCAGAGCAATCTTCAAAGAATCTTCTAAAAATTTAACTGAGTAGATTTATCTCTCAGCTTATTTATAATAAAAAGATTTCTTTTTGACTAAATCAACTTGAGAGATTTCTCGTTGAATTATAACTTTATAATCGCTTCGCTCTGTTCCTATCTAGTTGCGCTAGTTTACTACCTAAACTATTTTAGGCTACAGAAAAGAGTGGATATAAGAGACGAAGGCATTCGAGCTTGCTAAAGAAAAGGAAAGTCTCTCCTTAAATATTTTCGAAGGGTACTCACTTGTGTCGAATTTTCTACAAACGGAAATCATAAATTCTTTATAGTCAGCTCTGCTAAGCGCCAGCATTTCCAAATTTAGGGGTATCGGTCTCTTGACCACCTGCAGCGTTGAGTGACGCTCAACCCAAGCGTGGGTTCGGAATCCTCCCTGAGGACGTTTTGACTGCACTGAGACCGTAATAATTATAATTGCATATAATCGAGATCATAAATAGCTATTAGAATTAGCATTCACACCTTCCATGTGCACTATTTAGACCTATTTAGATTGCCAAGTGCGTACTATTTAGTTATAATTCTTTTCTAAATATTAAAAGACTCCAATATCCAACTTCGATCTCCGTGATCATTAATGAAATAAAGAATTTCTTTTAGGTGATAATTATTAGAAGAGCAGCGAGCT
Source organism: Druon quercuslanigerum (assembly GCA_010014905.2). Lineage (NCBI taxonomy): Eukaryota > Metazoa > Arthropoda > Insecta > Hymenoptera > Cynipidae > Druon > Druon quercuslanigerum. Next base: position 24,394 of record JAAAKG020184743.1, read on the forward strand.
CTTACCAAATAGTAGGATTAATGTGATTCATATTATAGTGAATATGAATGATAGATTTAAACCGATAAAACGGGATTTCTCCGTAAAATCGGGATGATGTGCCAATATCTTTAAATAAATAAATGACTTATCAGTCAAACCCGAGAGATAGATTGAATTAAAAGATAATGTTGCATTATACATGCACTTAGCTTAAGGCTTACATCTGAAATTGTAAGAAATAGGTTAGTTCAGGTAATTTTAAATAAAATATTTGTCTTAGATCTAAAGAAAAAGATTCTTATTCTTCTCTCCATAAACCCCCTTTCTTTTTTTTTCAGTAATTATTCCAAATCTTCCGATGTAAATCTAGTGATTTCATCATTTAAGTTAACTTAGCCTCATTTTTATGATAATTGCTATTATATCTAAAAATAACGAGTTACAATATATACAGAGTCATTTTTTTAACTTGAAACTTTCAAATATCTCAAAAAATAGGCACTCTATGAAAAAATGTTATAAATCAAAATTTCATTACACTGAGGAGCACATACACTGACGTTGAAGTCGGTTCCCCACACCGACCCCTAAGGTAGAGGTGGGGGCAAGTTCGAAATTTTAAATGAGAACCCATATTTTTATTGCTTATTCAGATTCTTTGGATAAAAATGCGTATGATTTGTCTCAAACATTTTCCTTGTTTCGAAATTTTTTTACATTTTTTTTCGAACTTGACCCCACCCCAACCCGCCAGGGGGCGGTGTGGGACAACTGATTGTAACATCAGTGTATGTATTCTTCAGAGTGGTTAAATTTTGTTTTATAATATTTTTTCATGGTGTACCTATTTATCGAGATATTTGAAAGTTTCAAGTTAAAAAAATCACCCTGTATATAAATATATATATATATATATATTCATTCCCTGTACCAAGGGTCTCTGCTGAATATGGTTACAAAAAAAATTAATAGGCAGTCGCGGAGAATTGTCCAGGGACAAAGAACGAGCTCAGATCCCTTGATATCGGGACACGAAAGGTTATGCATATAAACAAAAGCATGCATCTTAAG